>WOXC01003919.1:0-125423 GCA_011680675.1 Gymnobelideus leadbeateri
AACAAAGCCAATGTAACCAAGATCAAGAGGGAGGTGAGAATTTGGGAAAGAATTTTTTCAAATTATGTCTCCGATAAAGGACTCATTTCTAAAATTTACAGAGAATTAAGTCAAATCTATATGAATACAAGTCATTACCCAATTGATAAATGGTCAAATGATATGCACAGGCAGTTTTCAGAGAAAGAAGTTAAAGATATCTATAAGCATATGAAGAAATGCTCTAAATCACTATTGATTAGAGAAATGCAAATCAAAACAACTCTGAGATACCACATTTCGCCAGTCAGATAGGCTAAGATGACATAACAAGAAAGTGACAAATGCTGAAGAGGATGTGGACAAATTGGAATTCTAATACATTGCTGGTGGAGTTGTGAATTTTATCCAACCATTCTGGAGAGCAATCTGGAATTATGCCCAAAGGATTATCAATAATTTCATACCCTTTGACCCAGCCATACCACTTTTAGGGTTAGAGCCCAAAGAGATCATAGAAATGGGAGGAAGACTGAAATGTACCAAGATATTTATAGCAGCTCTTCTTGTGGTTGCAAAGAATTGGAAACTAAAGGGGTGACCATCAAATGGGGAATGGGTAAACAAGTTGTGGTATATGAATGTAATGGAATATTATTACTCTATAAGAAATGAGGAGATGGCGGAGTAGAAACAGCTCATCCAAGCCACTCTGTCCCCCGATTCCCCCCAAACTATGTAAAAGGGGACTCTGAACAACTTCTGGAGCCCCAGCACCCACAGGACAACACAGAGAAGCTAACCTCCCACTGAGGACATCCCAGCAACCCTGCAGGAAGGACCAGCACAGTGGTCTGGGAGCTGGCAGCACGCAGCACGCAGAGTGAGGGGAGCCGAGCCGAGCGGAACCCAGGTCCCTGTGAGCCGAGGTTTTAGCTCCAGGGCGGCAGGGCCAGCATCTGGCTGGAGGAACCCCAGAACACCAGCAGCTGTGGAGATTCCAGAATTATCAACATAGACATGCATAGGACAAAGTAAGAGGTTAGTGTCCTATGGACTTTGGGACCAGTATTTGGGGAATGGGTTGGCTGGGGGCTAGAAGCCGCTGAGGAGACACACCATTTGGTAGTTTTCAGAGGCAGCTCCAGCTCCTGGCCTGCAAATGGTAGGGAGATCCCGAGATAAGTATTGGGGGGTAATTGCTTTTGCTTTAACCTCCCTGGATCTGGATTGCGATCTAGGGTGGAAGTTGTGGGTGGATTTACAACTTGCCAGAAATGGAATTTGCCCCCCACACGTTCGGGACGAAAATTCCTCTATCTGGCCTTAAAGCCATAGTGTGGCAACAAGCCCAAAAGTCAAGCAAATAAGTGGCAACATGCCAAGGAAAAGGAAACAGAAAAATGCAACCCTAGACTCCTATTCTGGGTACAGAGAGCAGGAAAAGGACTGTGAGGTGTGAAGTCCTGCTCCAAATGCTCCACAGGACCACATGAGTGGGTGGCAGGCCATAGAAGACCTTAAGAAGGACTTTAAAAATCAAATAAGAGAAGTGGAGGAAAAATTAGAAAGAGAAATGAGAAGGATGCAGGAAAAGTATGAAAGGAGGGTCAACAGCCTGACTGAGGAAAACAACACCTTAAAAAATAGACTAACTCAAATGGCAAAAGAGGCCCAAAAGGGCAATGAGGAGAAGAATGCCTTAAAAAGTTGAATTTGCCAGATGGAAAAAAGAATCTCAAAAGTTCACTGAGGAGATTCACTCCTTCAGAGTTAGACTGGAGCAAATGGAAGCTAATGACTTTATGAGAAATCAAGATGCTGTTAAGTAGAACCAAACAAATGTAAGATTAGAAGGCAATGTGAAATATCTCATGGGAAAAACTGCTGACCTGGAAAATAGATCCAGGAGAGACAATTTAAAAATTATTGGACTACCCGAAATCCATGATCAAAGAAAGAACATAGAAATCACCCTTCAAGAAATTCTCAAGGAAAATTGCCCTGATATTATAGATCCAGAGGGTAAAACAGAAGTGGAAAGAATCCACCAACCACCTCCTGAAAAGATCCCAAAAAGAAAACTCCCAGGAATATTATAGCCAGGTTCCAGAATCCCCAGATCAAGGAGAAAATACTACAAGCAGCCAGGAAGAAACAATTTCAATATTGTGGAAACACAATCAGAATAGCCCAGGACCTGGCAGCTTCTACACTGAGGGATAGAAGGGAGTGGAATATGATATTCCAGAGGGCAAAAGAACTGGGAATGAACCCACAGGTCACCTACCCAGCAAAACTGAGTATTTTGTTTCAGGGGAAAATATGGTCATTCAGTGGAATAGAGGACTTTCAAGCATTCTTGAGGAAAAACCAGAATTGAATAGAAAATTTGACACCCAGACACAAGAAGGAAGAGATGCCTGAAAAGGTAATCAAGGAAAAGAAATCAAAAGGAACTTATCCAAGTTGAACTATTTACATTCTTATATGGAAAAGCAATAACTGTGACTGATGATATCTTTCTCACTATGAAAATAATGGAAGAAGGGTGTGTGGTCATATGAATACATATATGAATGTTTGTGTATATGCTTACAGTTACATATGGATAGAGGGCATAGGTTGAATTTGTTGGGAAGGGAGAATACTAAAGGGACGAAATTATGAGGCGAGAGAGGAAAGTGGCAAGAGGAGATGGGGAGAGACAGGGTAGGGTAAACTATCTCATGTAGAAGAAGCAAGGGGAAGTGGTTGCAAGGGAGGGGGAGAATAGGAAGGGAAAAAAAGGCAAAACCACATTCTCATTGAATTTGGTTCAGGGAGAGAATGACATACATACTAAATGGATATCTCAACCTGCAGCAGAATAGGGGGAAGGGGGATGAGAGGAGGGATGATGGATGGGAGGGCATCCTTGGGGAGAGGGGAGGTTGGAAGTACCCACTATAGAAGAGGGACAGGATCATGTAGGGAATGGACCAGGTGGGGGGTGGGATGAGTGGGAGGGAATTATAAGCAGCCTTGTACAATATTTCTACTATGATAATGTTTTGCATAGCTAGACATGTACAACATATACTGAATTACTTATCTCCCAAGAGGGAATGGGTGACAAGGGAGGAAGGAAATTGATCTGAAATTCGAGGTCTTAACATTAAATGTTTCAAATATATATAAATACTATTATTAATACTCTTTTACATATAATTGGGAGATAAGATATGCAGGCATTGGGACACAAAGATTCACCTTCCTCTAATGGAAAAGTCGAAGGGGGTATGGGAGAAGGTATGGGAGAGAGCTGATTGGAGGAAGCGATATCTTGTGGGACTGCTATTCTGGGAGGTTGGTTAGGGGAATAATGGGGGGGAAATGATTGTAACTCAAAATCTGGCGGAAATGAATGATGTAAAACAGAAGTTAATAAAGCATTTGTTTAAAAATTAAAAAAAAAAGAAATGAGGAGGAGACAGATTTTATATTTACCTCTAGAGGCTTATACCCACTGATGCTGTGCAAGAAGGGTAGAATCAACAGAAATTTCTATACAATCACAGACACACCGTATGTGTGATGTCAAACTATGATTCACTGGATTATACTCAGAAATGCAGCAATATAAGTCAATCCTGAAAGACTCATGAAAGAGAGAAATGCAATATCCAGAGATATAACTAGAAAGAACTGAGCTTGGATTCTGATGGAAGCAAACAAATTGATCGTTTTCTTTTCAGTGTTTGGTATTATTTCTTATTTATCATTTTTCATCCCACCTAGTACAATATGCCTTTGTAATTGGAATAATGTCTAATATTAATGTATTTGCAGATCCTATACTGGTCTATATGTTGTCATGGGGGGGGGGAGGGAAGTAAAGGAAATTTAAAAATTAAGGAACTATGTAATTGAATCTTGTTAATTGAAACTAAACTAATAAATTACTTTTTAAAACAAGAAACATGATACCCAGTTTTGCTGGGTAGGTAATTCTTGGTTTTAATCCCAGCTCCTTTACCCTCCAGAATATCATATTCCATGCCCTTCAGTCCCTCAGTGTAGAAGCTGCCAGATCCTATGCTATCCTGATTGGGTTTCCACAGTAATCAAATTGTTTCTTCCTGGCTGCTTGTAATATTCTCACCTTGATCTGTGTATTCTGGAACATGGCTATAATATTCCTAGGAGTTGTCTTCTTGGGATCTGTTTCAGGAGGTGATTGGTGGATTCTTTCAACTTCTATTTTTTCCTCTGGTTCTAGTATATCAGGGCAATTTTCCTTGAGAATTTCTAGAAGAATGATTTCTAGATTCTTTCTTTGATCATGGTTTTCAGATAGTCCAATAATTTTTAAATTATCTCTCCTATATCTATTTTCCAGGGCAGTGTTTTTTCCCATGAGATATTTCACATTGCCTTCTATTCTTTCATTTGTTTGCATCTGCTTAACAGCATCTTGATTTCCCATAATGTCATAATGTCGTTTGCTCCAGTCTAATTCTGAAGGAATGATTCTCCTCATTGAGCTTTTGGGATTATTTTTCCATCTGGGAAATTTGGCTTTTTAAGGCATTCTTCTCCTCACTACCTTTTTGAGTCCTTTTTAACATTTGAATTAATCTATTTTTAAGGTGTTATTTTCCTCAGGCAGGCTGTTGACTCTCCTTTCATACTTTTCTTGCACCTTTCTCATTTCTCTTCCCAGTTTTTCTTCCACTTCTCTTATCTGCTTATTAAGGTCGTCTATGGCCTTTAACCAGCTCGTATTTTCATTTGTGACTTTTAGTGCCCGAGTTATGACTTCCCAGTCCACCTCCTGTTTCATGCTTTGATCATCATTGCCGCCAAATTAGGAGTCTAATGTTGCATTTTTCTGTTTATTTTTGTCCCCTATGCCTATGCATGCTGCCACTCAATTACTTGACTTTTGGGTTTTTTATCACAGTAGGATTCTGCCATCAACCAGTTGTGGGGGTGTTCTGTCCCAAACACTGGGGTTTTTTCAGCTGCTGGAGGTATTAGTTGGGTGCCCTCTCTGAAGCCTCCATATGCTGTGGCAATCTGGTCACACACCCCAATACCGTCATCCCAGAATATAATTCAGATGCGAAGGTTAAAGCAAGAACAATTACCCCTGAGACTGGTCACTGGATCCCCCTACAGGCTGGGAGATGAAGCTGCAACATGGGGTTGCCTGTTGCTCCTCAGAGGCTTCTTGACCCCAGGGGAAGAGGCCAACAGGCTCCCATTTACTGGTCCGAACATCCATACTTCTCTGACCTCTCACCTTGTTTTTGGCATTGATATGTTGGTAATTCAGGGCACACCACAGCTGCTGGTGTTCTGGAGTCCCACCAGATGGTTGCTGGTCTGGTCACCCTGGGGCTAAAACCTCTGACTCACAGGGGCCTCCTAGAGGTCTGTGTTGCCTGCTCATTGCCAGACTGCTGTGCTGTCATAAGGGAGGTTAGCTTCTCTGTGTCACTTTGTGCCTTCTGTATCTCCAGAGTTTGTTCAGAGTCCCCTTTTATATAAATTGGAAGTGGTGGAAGCTGGAGCCACATGGAAATGCTGTTTCTACTTTGCCATCTTGTCTCTGCCCCCCAGGCACTTTTGTTAAGCAGGATTTTCATGTAGTCCAGTAATTCTTAAATTACCTTTCCTCACTCATTTTTTAAGGTTAATTGTGTTACTAATGTGATATTTCACATTTTCTTTTTTCATTCTTTTGACTTTGTGTTATTGTTTCTTGATGTATCATGGAATTAATATCTTTCACTTACCCACTTCTAATTTTAATGTATCATTTTCTTTAACAAAGTGTTGTACTTCTTTGTTTTTCACTGTGCCAACTTTCCTTTTTAAGGGGTTTGCTTTAGTGCATTTTTGTTCCTTTTTTATGGTATGGCCTATTAATTTTTTTTTAAGGAATTACTTTCTTCAGTATTTTTGTTACTCTCTTACCAAGCTATTCATTCTTTTTTTTTCATAATTTTCTTGTATCTCCCTCATTTCTTTTTCCAAATTTTTCTCTACTGTTTCTATCTCTTGCTTTAACTTTTCTGGAAATTTTTGTTTGTTTTGGTTCTAGTTAGTATTTTTTTATCCGAAACTTATATTATCACTATTTGCACATTGTTTTCTTCTTCTTGGTTTCTATCTTTTTCCTTACCATCACAATATCTTGTTTTAGTCAAATTATTATTTTTTTCACATCAATTTCTACTTTATTGTAAGCTTTTATATGAAATTCTACTTCAAATGAATTTATCTGAAACTATTTAAATGAACTAATTATTTGGCATAGTGCCTTTGAAAATGTTTTTTTATCATCACCTTCCACTGCCCAAAAGCCTTTTATCTACTAACCAAAATAATCCAAAAACCAAAAATGTATTTGACTTTTAGTTGAGTTTGATCAAAACTAAAAATCAAACATTTATAAACATCAAGATTAGGGTTATTAGGTCTAACAAGGGAATATTTTAATGAAATGGATATAGGGAAGGTGAGATAAAAAAGCTTATTTGAAATTTCTTTAATCCAGAGTCTCTCAAAGGATGAAAATCTTAGTTCCCTATGAACATGAGATCATTCCAGTGTTTTAAGAGGTAAGTGGAGTAAAATAAATCATTTTTCTGTTTAAATGTAAATCACATGGCCTTGCTACATAAAATTCTCTCAGGGTAGCCTCTCATTGAATTAATTATGTCTAAAGAGCTTAATACCCATCCAAGTCCAGAGATGGAAGAACACATAAACCGGTATGGTGATCGGCAAGAGAAGACTGTAAAAGCACAGGCTGCTGGTGCTGGTACAGCCATGGGGAAAGTTTTCATCTACAGAGGCAGAGTAGAACAGTCCAGCTAAAGAGATCAGAGGAACAAGGACAGTCATTGTGGGGAGAGAAAGAAACATTTTTCTTGACTGCTTATCTCTTCCTCCTCCTGATGTCCTACGTCCAGTTCAAAAAAAAAAAAAAAAACCAGACTACTCTTGTACTTTTTCTTCTTGTTGATTATTCTGGTGTATCATTCTTGCTGCCTGTGGTATCATATTAGGAATACCATCAATGATAGGGTAAGCAATTCCCAGTTCTTCATTAATCAGTTCATTTGTTGATAACTTCATACCTTTTCACTGACAGCTCTTCATCCCTAAAATGCTCTCCATCTTCTCCAAGTCCCACCTTCCCTGGTTTTCCTGAAGTCTTCCCTGAATCCTTTCCTGATCTCCATTAATACTAACGTCTTGCCTTCTTATAGTAACTCTAACTTAGTCCATTTTGCTCAGAGGCTTCTTGGACAGCGGGCACACCAGCACGTCCAGCAGGGCTGCGTCAAAGGCGGCCGGAGCGGGGGGCCTGGTCCGACCCGGGGCTTTCGACGGCCGGCCTGGGCCCCGCCGCGTGCACTGCCCTGCTCCTGGCGGCCGACGCCAGCCAAGGCCTCCCCCGCAGTGTAGACGCAGCTCGTCGCCACGGCCCGCTCAGCATGGCCCCTCCCCCAAATTATTATTATTATTTTTTGTCATTTTCTCATGTACCTAGTCTATTCCCTGACATTAATTTTTATTTTAAAGTTGAGCACTGCAAAGGCAGTGTTCAGGCTTTTTCACACTTCTATTTTTAGAGCTAGTTGTGTCAGTATGCAATTTTTTGGTGTTTCTAAAGTGCTGTGATCTGGAGAGAGTTATGGTCCATTTTTCTCCTGCTCTTCACTCTGGTCTTTACCCAAGGAAGCACCACTACACCCCTCTACCCACGAGTACTAGTGCTCCCCTTTGCTTTTGTACTGTGACTGGGGCCTCTAGTCCATTATAATTGACCACCAGTGCTTCTCTCTGCCCTAGAACTATAACCTAGAATTTTGCTTGGGCAATAGAGTTGCAATCAGCACTAGCTGTACCCAGTGCCAACAAAGATTTCCTTACAATGTCTTTCTGATCCTGTTGTCCAACTCCCCTGCCCTCTCTGGGCTCAGAGATCCAGAAAAAAAAAAACAAACAAACAAAAGGTGTGTGTCTGCTCTTAACAGAACTCTACTCCTGGTGCCACAGACTTCTTTGCCCAACTCCTTAAATTTACTTTGACCAGAAAAATCCTCTCATTCCAACATTGTGTTGGCTATGTCACTCCATAATTTCATTTGAGGTATTATTCTAAAGTTCTTTTCAGGGGGGTGTTGGAAAAGCTCAGCTGGATGGTTGTCCCTAATCCCACATCTTGGCTCTGACTCCTAATTACCTTTTTGTTACCAAACTAATTAATAACAAAATATTATATAAGTCACTAACAAGAACCTAAGAATTAAAATATGCAACATAAATTTTCTCTGCAAAAACAAATGTGCTTCTGAAAAATCTATAAATTTGCATATGTTACTATAGCATTCCCTACTCTCCCTTAAATTCCCTACCACAATACTGAAGAAATTCATAATTTTATAAATTGCATACACTCCATATGAATGGAGTTCATAAAAATACACTTCTATAGCATAGCCTATAACATCACATACAAATTATATATGTTATCAGTTTAAAATGAAACAAACTATTAATTTCATTCAGTAAAAAGTATAGATTATTCTCACAGAAAAATCCATATTTCTTAATTTTACAGGGAATAAGATTATCAAATAATCAACTGTGTCATAATTATTAATATGGTTTTTAATTAATTATGAGGGCTTTCCCTCTCTTTAGTAGATTTTCATTTCCTAAAAGTAGTAGATATGTAGTAGTAGAGAGAAAGCCAGCTTTTTTAGGAGGAGATAGGTTCAAATTCTGCTTCTGACAAATAATATGTGACACCATAGGACCTCTTCCTAGAAGTAAAACCAGAAATACTTAAGAAGAAAGCAAAATTCATATAGCTGTTCTTTTTTTTTTTTTACTGTAGCAAATGTTTTCATTTCACTTTTATTTGCACTCTAATGTCATATTTACTCCCGTGCCATAAGCTTTTGTTTCTTCAGTTTCTTCTGGGATATCTTTTTCTTTTGAGTAATCTCCTCTTCTGGTTTAGGAACAATTTGTTCCTTTTCAGTAAGTATCATCTCAATATGGCAAGGAGTACTCATGTATGGGTTGATTCAACCATGAGACCTGTAAGTATGCCATCGCATTTTGGGAGCCTTATTAACCTGGATATGCTCAATGACAAGAGAATCCACATCCAAACTCTTCAGTTCTGTGTTACTCTCTGCATTGTTAAGCATATGCAGCAAGAATTCAGCACTCTTTTTGGGTCACCGACTCTGTGTCCAACTGCATTGCTTAGCCTGGGCACACCTGCCAACTCCACCATTATATCTATGGAACAGAACACACTGTTTCTTTAATGTGACATCTTTCAAATACTAAGTAGCTTTTCGGATATTCATGCCCTTAATAGCTTGGGCTATTTCACGGGTGTTCTTGTAGTGGACCCTGTGATTTGATTTTATGGGGTTTTCTGGATCAAAAGAGTACCTCACCAATTTTTACTTAGGACAGCTCAAAGGAAGATCCATGCAGCTGTTCTTAAAGTAAAAAAAATTAATATATAGAAAATGGAGCAAAAAAAAAGTCACTACTTGTGTTGGATACACACCCATTTTTAAACACAAATACTGTATAAAAGCATATGGAAATTATAATGTTTTTGGAGGAAATGTCATCTTTTCTTTTAAAATTTGTTTGGCTAAACCCACCTCAATCTTATACCTGTCCTACATAATAGAGACAGCCACATTAAGAAAAAGGACAATATGCCCCTCTCTTCCAGACTGTAAAAATAACAAGGTGACATGATTGATAGTTACCAGATTTTATTCCAAATACTAGGTTTTAGCACCTGCTTTGATCATACTCCTACCTACTGGTCAGCAGCAGTATATACTTCCTATTCAGAAATTCAACTCATACGGTGCTAATCCTTTTTATAAAACAGTTCCAAAGTCATTCAGGCTGTCGTGTATGACCCTGTGATTTCAATGGGAAATTGGTTCTTATAAGATAGGCAGGAGAGAGAGAGAGAGAGAGAGAGAGAGAGAGAGAGAGAGAGAGAGAGAGAGAGAATAAGCATGAGGAAGAAGAGGAGAAGGAAGGAAAGTAGGAAGGAAGGAAGGAAGGAAGGAAGGAAGGAAGGAAGGAAGGAAGGAAAGAAGGAAGGAAGCAAGGAAGGAAGAAAAGAAGGAAAAGGAAAGAAGGGCATAAAAAAGACTCAAGGAGGAGAGAAAATGGATGATTAAAAATGAACAGGAATTTAGATCAGAAGGAGACAAGTAAATCAGACAATAATAATTCCCAGTATTTTAATAATGTTTACTATGCTAAATACTTTACAATTAGTAACACATTTTATTCTCATAACAATCCAGGGAGGTAGATTCTATTATGTATCCTTATTTTGTAGATAAAGAAATTGTGAAAAAAAAAAGAAATTAAATGACTTGCCACATTCACTTAGCTAGTAAGCAGTGGAAGTACTATTTGAAATCAGATCTTTCTGACTCCAGAAATAGTGCTCTATCTACTGTACTACCAAGCTCCCCCATTTTATCATAGAAGATATAAAGAAAGAACCTCCTGATATTATTAATATTATATTATATAATTAAATTATATTTCTAATATGCAATTAAATTATGCATACATGCAGATATATACATATGCAAATGCACACCCTGCGTTTAGTTTTAATTTCTTTCATCAATCTTCTACACTGAGTACTGATTTCATCTGTTATTTGTGTGTGGATGTACACATAATTAAAACCTGTATTTAAATTATAATTTTCTTCACTATCCCTTTTTACTCAGAATTGATGTCATTTTCTCAAGGCATTCTTGTTAAATACTTTAGCTCACCAGAGCCCTTTCCTCATATGTTTTGGAGATGATTCTTCCTCTCCATTTCTATTATATTTTCCAGGTGAAATCTGCACTATCTTGGGCATTTTTTTTCCCATTTCTAAGCTGAGAGATATTGAGCCCACATCACTGAGTGATAAAAGGTCCCCACCCTATTTACCACTCCACACCCCATTCTTATTTGCTTCTATCCTTGTGGTATATTTGGAACCAGAGATTAATGTAGTCGAAACCATGAACAAATAGAGTACTTAGTCTTCAAAGTGCTCCTAGTCAATTCTTTAAACTTCATTGAAAATATAGGGCATAGCCAAGATGGCAATGTAGAAGCAGGAAAACTTCATGAGCACCCCCCATAACCACCTCCAATACCTATAAAATATGACTCTAAACAAATTTTAGAGCTGCAGAACCCACAAAGTTACAGAAAGAAACAAATCTCCCACTGAGGGAATACTAGCAGGCTGGCAGGAAGGGTCCATCACATCCTTGGGAACAGAGCCCACCTGTAATGCCATGCATGAAAAGCTTTCTAGAGGACTGCTACTGTGAACAGCTTTTAAGGTTCTGATTATGCAGTATAGTAAACACTTTATTTCATAACAAATCAAAGCAAAATATCAACAGAAAATCAAGGTACAGCACTGACAATATTAAAGCTTATCACAGAAAATTAAATATAGTATTCACAACACCTTATCACTAAAATGGCCATATAGTCTTACCAAAGTAGTCACAATATTTAGAGCAAAAAACAATCATCTCAAAGTACAATAGTCAATGTCTTCCACTTGTGGGGCAACTAAGTTAACTCAATCAATCACTTATCAATCAATTGGAAGTATCATTATTACACAAGCCCTCCGCACCTAGGTCATGATAAACTACAATTTCATTATTACTAAGTACCCAGAGAGAGTTTTTTTTTTTCATCTTGACTTGGAGCCATTCTCAGATTCCCTGGATCCCCTTCCATGGTCCCAGATTTTATCTGGATTCATCATTCTGTCACCTGGGTTCAATGGCAGACAGCTCCCAGTTCCTTGTCCATGTCTCTGGGCAGGTCCTGCTCTACATTGAAGTTCACAGGGTATATTCCATCTCAAGTCTTTCACAATTTCTGCTCCTGGGAATTCAAGGCTCAACCAAGCCACAAACAGGAAAAGTTTCAGCATCCTAGTCATGCTTCCTCATTCTTCTCCTGGGCTCCTGGGCTCCTCTGTCACCAGGGTTTCTGAGCTCCTGGGCTCCTAACTCCTGGGCTCCAGGCTCCTGGGCTTCTATATCCTGGGTTCCTGTTCAGAAGAAGCTCCACCGCCACAACTTCTAAGGAAATTCTGGCTCAGTTCTCGATTCTCTCTTCTGTAGCTGCTCTGCCAACAGATGCTGTTCCCAAGAAATTCTGATTGTGTCTCTCTGGGACTTTTTTTTAAATTAGAAATTCATTTATTTTATTTTTTGATCAAGGTTGGAAGATCTTTATTTTTTATATCAAATGCTTTACCAACTTCTAATTTACATCATTCATTTGCTCAAGATTTTGAGTTTCACATTTTCTCCCCAGTTTATCCCCTACTCACCACCCAAATATAATGATCCTACTGGATATCCCATCCTCCAATCTGCTCTCTCCCATAGCTTCTCCCATACCATCTCTGTCTTTCCAAGAGGGCATGGTGGATTTCTATGCCACAGTGCCTTTATATCTTCTTCTGCAGGTACATGTAAAATAATATTAATAATAAAAATTATACATATATATATATATATATACATTTGATTTTAAAATTTTGAATTCCAGATTCAGTCCCTTCCTCCCTTGTCACCCTCCCTTACAAGGAAGATAAGCAATTCAATATAGGTTGCACATATGTAGCTATGTAACCATTTCCATAGTGGATATATTACAAGTGACCAACTATATTTCCCTCAGTCCTATACTACCTCCCACTAGTTCTATTCTCTACTTTGATCCTGTCCTTTTTCAAAAGTGGGTGCTTTAAACTTCCCTCCCCCAGCCTGCCCTATCTTCCATCACCACCCCCTCTCATCCCCTTCCCCCCCTACTCTCCTCTAGGGATAGATTCCCTATTAAGTGTGTATGTCATTCCCTCCCTAAGCCAAATTCAATTAGAATAAGTTTGACCATTCCATTTTGCCTTCCTGTTCTTCCTCTCTATTGTAACCATTTTCCCTTGCCTCTTCTATATGAGATAGTTTACCCCATTTCTGTCTTTCCCCATCTCCTCTCATTATATTCCTCTCTCACCTCTTTATTTCACCTTTTAAGTATCATCCCTTGCTATTAAGTTAGACCTGTGCCCTCTGTCTATGTATACCTGTACACATATATACATACACTCATATATGGATTCATATACCCACATACCCTCCTATATAGACATATTTTATATATATATATATATGTATATATATATGTGTGTGTGTGTGTGTGTGTGTGTGTGTGTATGGATGTGCATATTGTTCTCAGTATGATAGTTGAAGGGAATATAAATGTACATATATATGTTTGTATATGTATACATACAATACACATACATAACTGTATATGAGGATATATGTGTATATGAATACATATGTGATTGTGTGTATATATGTGTACAGGTACAAATAGACAGTGGGCACAGGATCAATTGAATAGGAAGGAATGATATTTAAAAGTTGAAATTGAGAGGTGAGAGAGGAATACAATGAGAGGAGATGGGGAGAGACAGAATCTGTCAATTATCTCATATATAAGAGGTAAGGGAACCCTGTTACAATGGAGGCAAAAGGGAATGGATCAACATCACTCTCATTGAATTTGGCTTAGGGAGGGAATGACATACACAATAAATTGGATATCTCGCCCTACAGGAGAGTAGGGGGAAAAGGAATGACTCGGGGGGGAGGGGGTTGATGAAGGGGAGGGCAAGTTTGTGGTGAGGGTAGTTAGAAGCACACACTTTTGATAAGGTACAGGGTCAAAGTAGGGAATAGAACAAGTGGGTCAGGATAGGATGGAGGGAAATATAGTCAGACTTTCACAATATGTCCACTATGAAAATGTCTTGCATAGCTACACATGTACAACCTATACTGAAATGCTTATCTTCCCAATAAGGGTGGGTGATGAGGAAGGAAGGGAAAGAATCAGGAATTCAAAGTTTTTAAATCAAATGTTTAAAAATATTATTATTTTTTACATTTAACTGAGAAGTAAGGTATACAGGCACTGGGGAATGGAGACCCATCTTGCCCTACTGGAAAGTCATAAGGGGCCTGGAGGAGGATATAGGAGAGAGTAGATTGGGTAGGAATACAGTGGGATCACTGTATTGGGGTGGTGGGTAGGGGAAAGATGGGAAAAAAATTTGTAACAATGTTTTGTAAAAATGAATGATGTAAACTTAAAATAAACATAATTTATTTTTATCTTTATCTTTTTTTTTTTTTTTTTTTTTTTGCTTTTTGAAGTGGGGGAAGGCAAGGCAATTGGGGTTAAGTGACTTGCCTGAGGTCACATGGCTAGTAAGTGTTATGTGTCTGATGTCAAATTTGAACTCAGGTCCTTCTTACTCAAGGGCTGGTGTTCTATTCACTGCACCACCTAGCTGCCTCATAAACATAAAATATTAATAAAAAATAGAAAATACAAACTATTCTGCTTCATAATAGTCACAGGATCCAGGATAAAAAAAATATCTACAATATCACCAGTTATATTCTACTTATAAGAGAATGTACTCTTTCCCTATCTATCTTATATGTTTTATTTGTTTCAACTCAAATCTAATGACAGCACAAGTACACTGAGTCACTCTTTGTTTTCTGTTATTTCTGATCAAGGTTGGAAGATCTTTATTTTTATATCAAATGCTTTATTAACTTATAGTTTACATCATTCATTTGCCCAAGATTTTGAGTTACACATTTTCTCCCCAGTTTATCCCCCGGGGTGAGGCTAATTCAAAAGTCAAGGAGGGGGAAAAAATTGAACTATGACTTGAGATAAACTTTATCACCATGCCTTTATAACTATTAATTTAGCAAGCAATGAGTCATGTCAAAGTTTTGTGACTATCTTTTCTTTGTCCTTTATCCAAATATATTGTGGGAGGTAGGGATAGAGGGGAGAGAGAGAGAGAGAGAGAGAGAGAGAGAGAGAGAGAGAGAGAGACAGAGAGAGACAGAGAGAGACAGAGAGAGACAGAGAGAGACAGAGAGAGACAGAGACAGAGACAGAGACAGAGTGAGAGATTTTAGGTTGGAGCCTCTTGAATCAGGAGTAATAATGAATATTTGCACCAACTCTGAAGGGATTAAACATGAGGGAATAAGTTGTGTGTAAAACTAGGGCTTAGGTTACTGAACAAAGGACTATAACTCTTAATTGGAAAGTAATTTGGTATACTACTCTCCACAAACACTGTTGTGTAAGAATTGTCAGTGTAGTGAATAAGCAGGCTGGCAGAGAAGAAATACTTTGGAAACAAAGCCATATGCTAAAAAGGAAAATATCCCTGTATTTCTGCCCCACTTTCCCATAAGTTGACCATATTGAAAGATATCAGCCTGTAGAATATACAAGTAAGGTTAAAATTTTGGTATAAAGCATTTGGCTCCAAATCTACATAGTTGCAACATTACTAAATATAATTTAGTAAAATGTATAAAAAAGGATGACAGAATTCCCTCTGATATTGTTGTCTTACAAAGTAGCCTTTTTAAAAAATTTTGTCTTACAGGAGATAAAGAAAGATTTCTTGCAATATCAATATGGTACAAATCATAGGTAACTAACTTCGGAACAGGTAAAATCTTTAAGATTTTGGAGAAATTCTTATGTAATAGGCTTTTATAGACAATTCCTCACATGCAATAAGTTTTATGGGATAATGACTCTCATGTGTATGCTGCGTGAGTATCAGTTACTTATACTATTCAACAACCAAATCCAACTCCCATCCCTCAATTTAATACTTTACTCATTATTTAATTTATTCTCATTCTAGGTTTGAAAGCAATTAATTGTTGAGTTCTGATATATTCATAGTAACTCTTAAATTAACATCATCTTGCTAATTGATCTGGGCCCCCATCAGTTTATTAAAAATAATTTATTAAATAAATTGGATAAGTTTCTTTTCCCATAAATAAGGTTTTTATGTAAGCTCATATTATTATATATCAAACTTCATAATTTCCTATGTGCAAATTTGAAGTTGCTAAAAAGACATGTAACTAACAATGAAACAAATAACGCATAGATACAAAGAATGTCTGTCTTTTATATCCCTCATTCCATGTCATGTTAGGTTATATCTTTCTTAAATTTAGGAAGGTTCAAAAAAAGAGAGAGGGGCTTGGGAAAAAGCATCAGAAGTTTGAATTGGAGTGGATTTTCTGACTTCCACTCCTTAACTTATTTCCAAATCCCCAGGAATTTGAGGGACTTTTAGAAATTTTCTCCTAACATCAAGCAAGAAGTAAATTAAAGGCTCTACATAAGCTCTTTAATATTATTCGATTTTTGTATCTACCTAAGCTTGCCTTCCTGATGCTTAACTATGGAACTGTGTCTCACCCATCCTTACCCTTATGTAGTCTGGATAATTATTTTGTATTAACCATGCAAAGAGGCATATTAGAATTTGCTTTAAGTTTACTCTATATTGTTTGAAAACATTAACTACCTTCCATTTGGACACTACAGAATACATTAGGGTTGGCTAAGTGGCATAGTCAATAGAGCACTGACCCTGGATTCATGAAGACCTGAGTTCAAATGTGACCTCAGACACTTATCATTTACTAGCCCTGTAAACTTGACGAGTCACTTAAACCCAATTGCCCTTCTTCCCCCACTCCAAAAAGCTAACAAAAAAGAATGTATTAATATTAACTTTCTATTTTATGTCTTATCTTCTACTAGAAACATCTATATGAATTCTGTCTTACAGTGATGACTAGCTACTTCATTCTTTTTTTCCTAGTCATGAGTACTGACTATAAAATCATCTGTCATGTAGTCATGACTCAAAAAGACTGAGCATTAAATGATTTTACATTCATTATTCATGACTGTACTATTACTTGAAATAGATTTTGCTTACCTTAAACTGAATTAATATCTTGTTTCCACATCATAGTTTCAATACCTAATGCTAGTCATTTATTATACACACATATGCATGTATTTATATATACATAATTAATAGCAAATATCTCTAAAATGCTTTAATGTTTGCAAGTCAATATATATATATATATATATATATATATATATATATACACACACACACACATATGCATATGTGTGTGCATGTGTATAAAATCTCATTTGATTGTCAAAAAACCCTAAGAGGTGGATGCTATTTATTACCCCATTTTTTATTTAAGAAAACTGAGAATCACAGTTATTAAATGTCTAAGGAAGAATTTTAAATTTTCTAAATTCCAAATCTAGCATTCTAGCAACTGCAATATCTAGGTGCTTCTTAAGGATCTACTATTTCTCAAGCTTTCTTCCCTAGTGAAATTCAATGCTAGTAGTAAATATTGAACTATATCCATGAATAGGAATAAAAAGAATCCACGACTGTGAATACACACACACACACACACACACACACACACACACACACGAATTTTTATTGAGAATTCTCAGAATGGGAAAAGTTTGGAATCCAGGAAAGTCTCACGACCATATGTCTATACGGAGCCCCCAGACATTGACATCACCAGATTTGTCCTCCCACCCCATCCCCAAACAAACTACAAATCTCACATTATTAAAAAAAATATATCTCTAGTGCAATGCTACCTAAGTTGATTTTAATGGGAATGTGGAATTCCTAATAATCTAAAAAAATAATGATTTCATTCACATCAGTTTCCAGTTTGTAATTCCTTTCCTGAGGGGCTTTAATCCTATAGAGTTTAGAAAATTAAGAATCATCATATCATGCTTATTAAAGACAAACTCTTCTGCCTGCATTATTATATTTCTTTCTGCATTTTCTTGGATGCAAAATTAAAAAAAAATGTACCTTTCTAGACCAACTTGTAGTGTATCATTTAATGAAAAAATCACCTGATTTTCACAGGTGGTTCAAATTATTTCTCAGTCTCTGTACTATTACAGTATCAACAATTTATATTGATAAATAATTTGTTTGTGTAGCAGCTTTCATCCATAAATCTCTCAGTACTGATTGAGGAAATCTGGTAACACGATTATCTAAGGCTTGAAAACTTCCAACAACACTGTACTTAAATGTTCTTTTTTATAAAGAATAGAGGTTGCTGGGCAGAGTCAAGATGGCAGAGTAGAAACAGGACTTCCACATGGCTCTGGCTCCCACCTTCTCCAATTCATGTAAAAAATGACCCTAGAAAATCTTTGGACCTACAGAACCACAAAATGACACAGAAAAACTGAGGACATCCCCGAAAGCCAGCAGGAAGTGGCCAATGCAACATTCTGGGATCGGAGCCTAGTCCAACAGGAGCCAGAGGTTTTAGCCTCTGGGTGGGCCTGACCAGCAGCCAGCTGGAGGGACTTCAGATCATTAGTAGCTGTGGTGGTTTTCAAAATTATCAGCACATAGATGCTAAGGAGAAAGTGTGAGGTCAGTTCAGTGTGGACTTTGGGACCTGGGAATTTGGGAGTTTGGTCCAGTCTTTGTCCCCAGGCCGAGAAGCAGCTGAGGCTCCACAGAGAAGCTTCAGATCTCCTTGTCTACATATTGTAGAGGAACCAAGTAACTGGTCTGAGGGGTAATCACTCTTGCTTTAAGCTGCTTGGATCTGGATGGCTTCTGAGGAAGGAGGTCCTAGGGTGCATGAGCAGTCTACCAGAGCATGTGGAGGCTTCAGAGAGGGTGCACAACTAATAAATCCAGCAGCTGTTAAAGCCCCTGGGTTTGGGATAAAACTCCACTTTCTGGAAGCAGAGTTCTACTGGGGCAAAAGATTCAAAGTCAAGTAATTGAGCTGCAATATGAGCAAGCTAATGAAGCAAAGCAAACAGAGAATTCGAACATCAGACTCCTATTTGGGGGACAAAAAGGATTAAAGCTTGGAAAAGGAGGAAGACAATGAAGTGAGAACTCCTGCACCAAAAGCTTCCAAGAAAAATATAAGCTGGTTACAGGCCATAGAGGATCTTAAGAAGGATTTTGAATACCAAATAAGAGAAGAGGAGGAAAAATTGGGAAAAGAATGAGAACCATGCAAGAAAATTATGAAATGAGAGTCAACTACCATAATGAAGAAAATAACACCTTAAATAAAATAGACTAACTCAGACAGCAAAAGAGGCTCAAAATGGCAATGAGGAGAAGAATACCTTAAAAAGCCAAATTTTCCAGATGGAAAAAGAATCTTAAGAGCTCATTGAAGGGAATCATTCCTTCAGAATGAGACTGGAGAGTCAAGATGACGGAGTAGAAACAGCACTTCCACAGAGCTCCAGCTCCCACCACTTCCAAATTATGTAAAAGTGGACTCTGAACAAACTCTGGAGCTACAGAACCCATGAAATGACACAGAGAAGCTAACCTCCCACTTACAACAGCCCAGCAGCCTGGCAGGCAGTGGCTAGCACAGTGCTCAGGGAGCCAAGCCAAGGCCTGCATAAGATGTAGGTTTTAGCCCTAGCCAGACAAGCAAATAGCTAGAGGGACTTCAGAACTCTGTGGCATTAATGGAATTATCAACATATAGATGCAAAGGAAAAAGTGAGAGGTCAGTGCCCTTTGGAATTTGGACCTAGTAGTTGGGAGCACATTGGCCTCTTCCAACAGGGCAAGAAGCCTCTGAGAAGATGCGGTGTAGGTGCCACTATATGGCAGCTTCATTTCTGGGCCTGCAGATTGTAGGGGTACTGGCAACCAGTCTGGGGAGGGGTTATTGTTCTTGCTTTAACCTTCTTGGATCTGGATTGTGGTCTGGGGTGGTGTTTGTGAACAGCTTGCCAGAGTGTGTGGAGGCATCAGATAGAGTTCCCAACTAATATTTCTGGCAGCTGAGAAAACTCCAAAGTTTGGGACAGAAGCTCCCCTGATGGGGGCAGAATCTTGCTGTAGCAACAAGCCCAAAAGTCAAATAATTGAGTTGCAACATTCCTAGGCAATGGAAACAAAAAAAAATAGAAAAAAATTGAACATTAGACTACATTTTGGGGGCAAAGAGGATCGAAGCGTGGAACAAGAGATGGACTGGGAGGTCAGAACTCCTGCACCAAAAGCACCAAACAAAAATACAAGCTGGACCTTAAGAATCAGATAAGTGGAAAACATGGGAAGAGAAATGAGAAAGATGCAAGAAAAGTATGAAAGGAGAGTGAACAGCTTGACTAAGGAAAATAACACCTTAAAAAAAACAGACTAACTCAAATGTCAAAACAGGCTCAAAAAGGTAATGAGGAGAAGAATTCCTTAAAAAGCCAAATTTGTCAGGTGGGAAAAGAATCTCAAAAGCTCACTGAGCAGAATCATTCCTTCAGAATAAGACTCGAGCAAATGGACGCTAGTGACATTATGAGAATTCAAGATGCTGTTAAGAAGATCCAAACAAATGAAAGAATAGAAGGCAATGTGAAATATCTCATGGGAAAAGCCACTGACCTTGAAAATAGATCCAGGAGAGATAATTTAAAAATTATTGGATTACCTGAAAGCCATGATCAAAGAAAGAACCTAGAAATCATCCTTAAAGTAATTCTCCAGCAAAATTGCCCTGATGTTTTTGAACCAGAGGGCAAAATAGAGGTTTGAAATGATCCACCAATCACCTCCTAAAAAAGATCCCAAGAAGATAACTCCTAGGAATATTACAGCAAAGTTCTAGAATTCCTAGATCAAGGAGAAAATATACAAGCTGTGTGGAAGAAACAATTTGAATACTGTGGAAACACAATCAGGATAGCGCAGATTCTGGCAGCTTCTACACTGAGGGATCGAAGGGCTTAGAATATGAGATTCTGGATGGCAATGGATCTGGGATTAAAACCAAGAATCACCTACACAGCAAAACCGAGTATCACGTTTCAGGGAAAATTTGGTCATTCAGTGGAATAGAGGACTTTCAAGAATTCTTTTTTTTTTTTTTTTTAAGCAATTGGGGTTAAGTAACTTGCTCAAGGTTACACGGCTAGTCATTATTTATGCGTGGGTGCTCATTTTCTGAGGCCGGATCTGATCTCGAGTGATCCCAACTCCGAGGCCGACACTCTTACTCACTGCTCCACCTAGCCACCCCGTTAGGGCAATTGGGGTTAAGTAACTTGCCCAAGGTTACACCGCTAGGTTTTTGTTTGTGTGGATTAAGTGTCGGAGGCCGGCTCCGAACTCAGGTCCTTCTGATTCCAGGGCCGGCGCTCTATTCACTGTGCCACCTAGCCGCCCCAACTTTCAAGAATTCTTGAGGAAAAAATGGAGTTGAATAGAAAATTTGACATTGAGATACAAGAAGGAAGAGATGCATGAGAAGGTAAACAGGGAAAAGAAATCATAGGGAACTTATCAACTATTATAAGGAACTACTTACATTCATACATGGAAAAATGGTAATTGTAACTGATGAAACATTTCTCAGTTCAAAAATAGCTGAAGAAGGTTATATGGGCATATGTGATTGTGTGTATATATGTTTACAGGTATACATAGATAGAGGGCACAGGTCGAATTTAATAGGAAGAGATGATACTTAAAAGGTGAAACTAAGAGGTGAGAGAGGAATATAATGAGAGGAAATGGGGAGAGACAAAATGGGGTAAACTATATCATATAGAAGAAAAAAGGGAAAATAGTTACAAGGGAGGGGAAGAACAAGAAGGATAAAAGGAAAACCTTGTTCTCATTGAATTTGGATCAGGGAGAGAATTACATAAATACTAAATGTGATAACACCCTTCAGGAGAGTAGGAGGAAGTGGATGAGAGATGGGGTGATGGAAGGGAGGGCAGGCTGGGGGGGAGGGAAGTTGGAAGCACACACTTTTGAAAAGGGACAGGATCAAAGTAGGGAATAGACCAAGTGGGAGGTGGGATAGGAGGGAGGGAAATACAATCAGTCTTTTTCAATATATATACTATGTAATGTCTTGCATAGCTACACATGTATAACATATACTGAATTGCATATCTTCCCGAGGATGAGTGACAAGGGAGGAAGGGAATTAATCTGGAATTCAACATTTTAAGATCAAATGTTTTTTTTTTTTAATTAATTTATTAGTTTAGTTTCAGTTGACAAGATTCAATTCCATAGTTCCTTGATTTTCAAATTTCCTTTACTTCCCTCCCCCTCCCCTCATGACAGCATATAGTACAGTATAGGGTCTGCAAATGCATTCATATTAAACATTATTCCAATTACAAAGGCATATTGTACTAGGTGGGATGAAAGATGGTAAGGAAGAAGTAAAACCAAACAATGAGAAGAGCAAGATCATTTAGTTTGCTTCCATCAGGATTCAGGCTCAGTTCTTTCTAGTTATATCTCTGGATGGCACATTTCTCACTTTCTTGAGTCATTCGGGATTGACTTATATCACTGCATTGCTGAAAAGAGTCCAGTCTGTCATAGTTGGTCGTCACAGATATGGTATGTCTGTGATTGTATACAAATTTCTTCTGATTCTACTCTTCTCGCTCAGCATCAGTTTGTATAAGTCTCTCCAGGTAATTATGAAATCCGTCACCTCCTCGTTTCTTATAGCACAATAAAATTCCATTACATTCATATACCACAACTTCTTTAGCCATTCCCCAATTGATGGGCACTCCTTTAGTTTCCAATTCTTTGCAACCACAAAAAGGGCTGCTAAAAAAATTTTTGTACATATGGCTCTTCCTCCCACTACTATGATCTCTTTGGGATATAACCCTAGGAGTGGTATGGCTGGGTCAAAGGGTATGAAATTATTTATAATCCTTTGGGCATAATTCCAGATTGCTTTCCAGAATGGTTGGATAAGTTCTCAACTCCACCAGCAATGTATTAGCGTTCCAATTTGCCCACATCCTCTCCAGCATTTGTCACTTTCTTGTTTTGTCATCTTAGCCAATCTGACTGGAGAGATGTGGTATCTCAGAGTTGTTTTGATTTGCATTTCTCTAATTAATAGTGATTTAGAGCATTTCTTCATATGCTTATAGATATCTTTAATTTCTTTCTTTGAAAACTTCCTATTCATATCCTTTGACCATTTCTCAATTGGGGAATGACTTGTATTCATATAGATTTGGCTCAATTCTCTATAAATTTTAGAAATGACTCCTTTATCAGAGACACAGGTTGTAAAAATTCTTTCCCAATTTCCCACCTCCCTCTTGATCTTGGTTACATTGGCTTTGTTTGTGCAGAAGCTTTTCAATTTAATGTAATCAAAATTATCCATTTTGCATTTTATAATGCTCTCTAATTCTTGTTTGGTCCTAAAATCTTCCCCTCTCCACAGATCTGTCAGGTAAACTATTCCTTGCTTTCCCAAATTGTTTACAGTATCATCCTTTACACCTAGATCATGCACCCATTTAGACTTGGTTTTGGTATATGGTGTTAGATAATGGTCTATGCCCAGTTTCTGCCATACTGTATTCCAGTTTTCCCAGCAGTTTTTGTCAAATAGTGCATTCTTATCCCAAAAACTGTGGTCTTTGGGTTTATCGAACAATAGATTGCTATATTCATTAACTGCTGGGTCTCCTGCACCTAATCTATTCCATTGATCCACTACTCTACACCTCTTCCAGTACCAAGCAGTTTTGATAACTGCTGCTGTATAATACAGATTAAGATCTGGCATAGCTAGTCCACCTTCCCTAGCATTTCTTTTCATTAATTCCCTTGATATTCTAGACCTTTTGTTTTTCCAAATAAATTTTGTTATTATTTTGTCTAATTCTACAAAGTAGTTTTTTGGTAAATTGATTGGAATGGCACTAAATATATAATTTAGTTTGGGTAAAATTGTCATTTTTATTATATTAGCTCGACCCAGCCACGAGCAATTGATATTTTCCCAACTATTTAGATCTGTTTTTATTTGTGTGAGAAGTGTTTTGTAGTTTTGATCATATAGATTCTGGGTTTGTTTTGGCAAGTAGATTCCCAAATATTTTATAATGTCTACAGTGACTTTAAATGGGATTTCTCTTTCTATCTCTTGCTGTTGAGTTTTATTAGAGATGTACAGGGATGCTGAGGATTTATGTGGGTTTATTTTATATCCTGCAACTTTGCCAAATTTATTTATTGTCTCAAGTAGTTTTTTACTTGATTCTCTAGGATTCTCTAAGTATATCATCATATCATCTGCAAAGAGTGACAGCTTGGTCACTTCTTTGCCTAATTTGATTCCTTTGATTTCTTTTTCTCCTCTAATTGCTACTGCTAACGTTTCAAGTACCAGATTGAATAAGAGGGGTGATAGTGGACACCCTTGTTTCACTCCTGATCTTATTGGAAAGGGTTCTAGTTTATCCCCATTGCATATAATACTTGCTGATGGTTTTAGATAGATGCTAGCAACTATTTTAAGGAAGGCTCCATTTATTCCTATACTTTCTAGTGTTTTTAATAGGAATGGATGTTATACTTTGTCAAAAGCCTTTTCTGCATCTATTGAGATGATCATGTGGTTTTTGCTAGTTTTGTTGTTGATATGCTCAATTATATTGATGGTTTTCCTAATATTAAACCATCCTTGCATTCCTGGAATGAATCCTACCTGATCAGGGTGTATTATTTTGTGATAAGTTGTTGGAGTCTTTTGGCTAATATTTTATTTAGAATTTTTGCGTCTAAATTCATGAGGGAGATTAGTCTATAATTTTCTTTCTCTGTTTTATCTCTTCCTGATTTAGGAATCAGTACCATATTTGTGTCATAGAAAGAGTTTGGTAGGACTCCTTCTTCACTAATTTTCCCAAATAGTTTGTAAAGTATTGGAATCAATTGTTCTTTAAATGTTTGATAGAATTCACTAGTAAACCCATCTGGCCCTGGAGATTTTTCCTAGGGAGTTCTTGATGGCTTGTTTGATTTCTTTTTCTGAGATGGGGTTATTTAGGTAATTCACTTCCTCTTCAGTTAATCTGGGCAACTTGTGATTTTGTAAATATTCATCCATTTCACTAAGATTGTCATATTTATGTGCATACAATTGGGAAAAATAATTCCTCATTATTTTTTTGATTTCCTCTTCACTGGAGGTAGATTCACCCTTTTTATTTTTGATACTCATAATTTGGTTTTCTTCTTTCTTTTTTTATCATATTGACTAAGGGTCTATCAATTTTGTTGATTTTTTCATAAAACCAGCTCTTGGTTTTATTTATTAATTCAATGGTTTTCTTAATTTCAATTTTATTAATCTCACCTTTGGTTTTCAGTATTTCTAATTTAGTACTAAATTGGGGATTTTCAATTTGTTCTTTTTCTAGCTTTTTCAATTGCATGTCCAATTCACTGACCTCCCTTCTCTCTGCTTTAATTAAGTATGCACTCAGGGATATAAAACTTCCCCTGAGAACTGCCTTTAGTGCATCCCACAAATTTTGGTATGTTGTTTCATTATTATCATTCTCTTGAATGAAATTATTGATTGTTTCTATAATTTCTTCTTTGACCCACCAATTTTTTAGGATTAAATTGTTTAATTTCCAATTAGTTTTTAGTCTATATTTCCATGGCCCTTTATTGCATATAATTTTTATTGCATCATGAACTGAGAATGATGCGCTTACTATTTCTGCCTTTCCGCACTGGATTGTGAGGTTTTTATGCCCTAGTACATGGTCTATTTTTGAGTATGTACCATGCACTGCTGAAAAGAAAGTAAATTCCTTTTTATCCCCATTCAGTTTTCTCCAGAGATCCATCATATCTAGTCTCTCTAAGATTCTATTCACCTCCTTAACTTCTTTCTTGTTTATTTTGAGGTTAGATTTATCGAGTTCAGAGAGGGGAGATTAAGGTCCCCCACTAGTATAGTTTTGCTATCTATTTCTTCCTCTAATTCCTTTAACTTCTCCTCTAGGAATTTGGATGCTATACCACTTGGTGCATATATATTAAGTAGTGATATTGCTTCATTCTCCATGGTGCCTTTTAGTAGGATATAGTTTCCTTCCTTATCTCTTTTAATTAGATCTATTTTTGCTTTTCCTTTATCTGAGATAAGTATTGCTACCCCTGCTTTTTTTACTTTAGCTGAGGCATAATAAATTTTACTCCAACCTTTTACCTTTACCCTGTGGGTATCCCTTTGTTTCAAATGTGGTTCTTGAAGACAGCATATTGTAGGATTATGGTTTTTAATCCATTCTGCTATCCGCCTCTGTTTTATGGGAGAGTTCATCCCATTCACATTCACAGTAATGATGACTATCTGTCTCTTCCCCTCCATCCTATTCCCTCCCCTGTTTATGTTTTTGTTTCTTCCTTCTCCCTTCCACTCCTTGAAGTTTTCCCTTTTGACTGCCCCCTCCCTTAGTGTTCCCACCCAGTGACCCCCCTTCTTAACCTACCCTCTCCCCTTACTACTATTTCCCTCCCTTATAATCCCTCCCTTTAGTCTCCTCCTTTTCACGCCCCCTTACCCTCCCACTATCTATAGGACACAACAAATTTTTATACTTATCAGAGTAAATTACTCCCCGTTTGATTCCAAACCAATGAGAGCAAATTTCAAACAATGCTCCTCTCCCTCCCTCCAATTCCTCTATTTAATGAATTTATGTGTCTATTCACGTTAGATTCTTAAACTTCACTGATTAATTTGATCCTTCTTTGAACCAGAACCAGTGAGAATAGTGTTTAAATGATGTTCCTCTCCCTCTTACTTTCCCTTCTTCTATAGTGTGTTTTGACTTATCTTTGGGTTTTCTGCTTCATGAAGGAGGGATGGGAGCATCTGAGCAGCTAGAATTTACTTTGCCATTCCAGCCCCTGTATCATACAGGCAGGCAGTTTCTAAATTTCCAGGCTGGGGGCTGAATGCAGCCTGAGAAGCCACTCTCTCCACTGGGGGCCTGACTCTCCTACCTGGCTCCAATGATCCGTTCCCTCTGCGAGATGACTGCGATTCGTCCTTGGTAAGTCTGCAGGCTGGGGCTTTTTCTCTCTCTGGTGTAGTCTGCTTGCCTGCTCTTAGGTCTGAGCTGTGCAGACCCCACGCGCTCTGAGCTCAACCTGTGCGGACACTCTGGGCAACCTCCTGTGCTGGATTCTGCCACGCTCTGTCTTCCACTGGGCTTCGTCACTCCGGAATCTGCTCGGATTTACCCTTTTGGACTTAGTGACAGAGGAGCTCAGAGAGGTTACTGCTTCCTTTCCGCCATCTTGGCTCCGCCCCCCAAGATCAAATGTTTAAAAGTATATAAGTAGAGACAAGAGGAAGAGACCTTCACCAGCACCAGCCCTACTCTGGGAGACAGCCCCTCCCTGGGGGACACCTGGATCTTGGCCTCTAGCTGCTCTTCCTTCCTCATTCTCAGCCTCTGTAGCACTCCCTCCAGTTAGGGCTACCACCTCCCTCTGCCTCTGCTCCTCTGGCTCACTCCATCCATTTCTGTGTCTGGATTTCTGAGCATAAGTGGTTCTGTTAGCCACTTTTCATTTGCTGGTCATAGGACCTCCCCCACTCCAATTAGCCACCTCTTCAGAAATGCTCTTCCTCTTCTTAACACTGCCTCTTCTGTGGGTCACTGCCAATGCAGAGAGGGAGGAAGACAAGATCATTGGTGGTCAAACGTGTATTCCCTACTCCCAGCCCTGGCAGGCCGCGTTGTTCATCAACCAGAATTTCCACTCTGGGGGTGTCCTGCTGTCCAATTGCTGGGTCCTCACAGCAGCTCACTGTACCCACTGGAACCTTCGAGTGGTCTTGGGAAAACACCATATCAACCGCAGGGAGCCCTATCAGCAAACAATCAGGGTGGAGAGCCGAGTTCCCTACCCCAACTACAATCCCAGGACCACCAACAATGACCTCATGCTCCTCTACCTGGAGAGGCCAGTAAAGCTGACCCAACAAGTTCAACCCATTCAGTTGGCAAGAGACTGTGTCAATCCGGGCACAAGCTGCCTGGTGTCTGGCTGGGGGACTGTGTCCAGTCCTTTCGCCAAATATCCCAGCGCCCTCCAGTGTCTGAAGATTAGTATCTTATCCGAGGAAAAATGCAAAAATGCTTACCAAAAAGCTATCACTGCCGGCATGGTCTGTGCTGGGGACGAGGAAGGTGGGAAGGACTCCTGCCAGGGTGACTCTGGAGGCCCCTTGGTGTGCAATGGAGCCCTGCAGGGCCTGGTATCTTGGGGCATGGAACACTGCGGGCTGCCGGTGTTTATACCAACCTGTGCCATTACCGATCTTGGATCCTAAATGAAATGAAAAAGAAGAATTGACAAGCTCCCCTCACGGCCCCAGGAGGATTGCCCAGTCCAACCTGTCCCCAGTCCTATCCTCAGGAACAGGTGGCCTGAAACTACCACTCCACACCCTACAGAGGAACCTCCCCCTTCCCCAAGGACAGGACTCAACTCAGCCATCCTGACTTACCCAGCATGGACCTCTGGAGGATGCAGGTTTCCTAGACTGAATCCCTAGTCTGAATTTGGATACATGGAAAGGGGATCAAAAGGATTTGGAGATGGAAAGGCTTTTAGACCCTGAAATAGCAAGTCTGGGAAGTACCTTTTAGAAAGACCTTACACTCGAATTTTTACAAATGGGGAAACTGAAGGTAAAAGTGATGTCCTAATGTCACATAGCTAGGATGTCACAATTCAACACAATTCAGTGTTCTCTCCCTGATCCTGGGGTCTGAAGGCATATCTATCCCCAACCTCCTAGGACCCCAGCCCCTTTTATGAATCTCTACTGCCTTGCTCAGGTGAAAGGTAATTTAGCAGGTCCCTCTTGGTCCCTCCTTCTCCAACAGTCTTAGGTGAATAAAACTATGGGACTTTCTTCGTGACTGGGAAAAAAAAAAGTATATAAGTATTATGTTTTCATATAATTGGTAAATAAGATATACAGGCATTGGGGCACAGAGACTCACCTTGGCCTATTGAAAAAGTTGAAGGCGGTTAGGGAGAAGATATGGGAAAAGAGCAGATTGAATGAGGGGATATCCTGTTGGACTGCTATTCTGGGGTGGTGAGTAGGGAGAAAATGGGGAAAAATGTAACTCAAAATCTGGCAGAAATGAACGATGTAAACCAGAAGTTAATAAAGCATTTGAAAAAAAAAAAGAATTAGACTGGAACCAATGGAATTTAGTTGCATTATCAGAAAGCAAAATGTTATTAAACAGATCCAAACAAATGAATGAAGAGAATGCCATATGAAATATCTCATTGGAAAAACCACTGGCATGGAAAAATAAATACAGGAGAGATAATTTAAAAATTATTGGACTACCTGAAAGCCCTGATCAAAAAAATAACCTAGAAATCATCCTTCAAGAAATTCTCAAGTAAACTTTCCCCTGATGTTTTAGAACCAGAGGGTAAAATAGAGGTTGAAAGAATCCACCAATCACCTCCTGAAAAACATCCCAAATAGAAAATTCTAGAAACATTATAGCCAGGTTCCAGAGTTCTGTGATCAAGGAAAGATATTATAAGTAACTAGGAAGAAACAATTTCATTATTGTAGAAAAGTAATCAAGATAACTCAGGACCTGGTAGCTTCCACACTGAGTGATCAAAAGGCTTGGAATATGATATTCTGGAGGTCAAAGGAGCTGGGATTAAAACCAAGGATCACCTGCCCAGCAAAACTGAGAATCATGTTTCAGGGGAAAATATGGTAACTCTGTGGAATAGAGGACTTTCAAGCATTCTTGAGGAAAAATACAGAGTTGAATAGAAAAATTGACATTCAAATACAAGAAGCAAGAGAATCATGAGAAAGTAACAGGGAAAATAAATCATAAGGAACTTATCAAAGTTGAACTCTTTACTTTCCTACATGGAAAAATGATAATTGTAACTTTTGAAACTTTTCTCAGTATGAGAATAGTTGAAGGGAATAGAAGGATTTATATGTGTGTGTGTGTGTGTGTGTGTGTGTTTGTATGTATGTGTATATATATGTTTGTATACATGCATATATACATCTATGTCTATAGAGGAGGTTATATGGGCATATGAATACATAAGTGAGTGGGTTTATATATGTGTACCGGTATATATAGACAGAGGGCACAGTAACAATTGAACAGGAAGGGATGATACTTAAAAGGTGAAATGAAGAACTGAGATTGGAATATAATGAGAGGAGGTGGGGAGAGACAGAATGGGGTAAATTATGTCATAGATAAGAGGTAAGGGAAAACTTTTACAATGCAGGGGAAGGACATAAAGGCAAAACGGAATGAGTCAACCTTATTTTCATTGAATTTGGCTTAGGCAGGGAATGGCATACACACTGAATATCGTATCTTACCCTAAAGGAAAGTAGAGGGGAAGGGGAAGAGCGGGGCGATAATGGGAGGGAGGGCAGGGTGGGTGGTGGGAGGGAAGTTGAATGCACCCACTTTTGAAAAGGGATAGGATCAAAGTAGAGAAGAAGTGGGGGTTGGGATAGGATGGAAGGAAATATAGTTGGTCTTTCACAGTATATCCATGATGGAAATGTTTTGCATAGCTACACATATACAACCTATATTGAATTGTTTATCTTCCCAGTAAGGCTGGGTGATTATGGAGGAAGGGAAAGAATCTGGAATTCAACGTTTTAAAATCAAATGTTTAAATATATATATATATATATATATATATATATATATATATATATATATATACATATATATATATATACATTATTATTATTATCATTATTATCATTATTATTTTACATGTAACTAGGAAATGATATATACAGTCACTGGGACTTATAGATGCACCATACCTTACTGGAAAGTCAGAGGGGTGATGGGGAAAGATATGGGAAAAAGCAGATTGGGGTAGGGGAGATTCAGTGGGATTGTTGTTTTGGGGTGGTGGGTAGGAAAAATGGGGAGGAAATTTGTAAAATCAAAATCTTGTGGAATTGAATAATGTAAACTAAAAAGTAACAAAGTGATAGAAAACAATTTTAAAAATAGAATAGAGGTTGCTGAATCATTTCTAGGTTTATAAATGCATTAGATGATTTATGAGAAAGTGTATTTGGTGGAGTTAGAGTTTGTTCAATACATTCCAATGTTCAGAGAAGACCTGCAGAAGGTGCATATTGTCAGTCTTTCACTAGTGATGAAAACAAAAAACAACAACAACAACAAAAAAAACAAACAAAAAAACAAACAAACAATTTTTTCCAATTGTCCTCAAAGATGAGCTTGAGTTCAGGAAGCATAAAATTTCATTAGAACTAGAAGAGGAAGAGAACTTAGAAAACATAGCATCCGTTTATTTTTCAGTGAAGGAGCCTGAGGAGCTAAGAGGTAAAGTGACTTTTCAAGAGTCACACAAGTAGTAAATATGAGAGCCTGGACTTAAACCAGGCACTCTGATTCCTAATCCACTGTGATTCTTCCGGATAAATCAAACCTTGTCTCTCTTAATTAGGAAAAATATTAATAAATGCTAAGGACTTTTATTCCAAATCTCACCCTTGTGATGATAAACAAGATACAAAGACTGGCTACACAGGTCAAGCAAAATCATAAAAACAAACAGAAAATGCATTATTTTCTTAGGTTATATTCATTGGATTCTCAATACTCAGATTATTTTTCTTTAAAAACCATCTTCCTTGAAAATATCTTCACTACATACTTAAATAAAGAAATTTCACAGCATGTTTAAACAAAATATATTTTCTCTGGGTGGTTTGTCATATGCCTTGTTCTTTTGTCATGTAATGGGAATTTTACACATTTGCAACAGTGAGTGCATGGCAGATATTTCTACTTTTATCAACAGTTCTGACTTTTCTTTAGTTTTTAATCACTGGTAAGTGGAAATCACTGTGTCATATGACTCTCTACTCTAAATATTTATTCTTCCCATTTATGTCTCATGTTTCTCTTAATCTTAGTTTTAGTATTTTCCTTTATCTTTTTTTTAAATTTTGACTGCTACACTCTTTTACAGATACCAAATTAATATTAATATGCACAATATTCTAGTGCAAATTATTAGATTGTTCTTGAACATTAAGATGGAGGCAGTGATGTTCACAAGTAAACATGAATATACAAAATGATCTGTGATATCATCATTGTAGGAGTTACTTCAATGATGCAGATGGAAAACAGCCCAAACCCACACCTACCAAACAGGTATAAATCTTTTTCCATGTCTTTTCAAATATTCAGCACAAGAAGTCAACTCAACATGCTACAAGCCTACCCACCTTTCTTCTAGGAAAAAAAAAAAAGGATTATATTTTAGCACTATGGCTATTCCCTAGCTATCTTTTATTCTTACCAACAAACCAGTCCCTATCCCTATTTTCTTTCATATATTCCCTGCATATATCCTTTTCTCTTATTCTTCTTTGAAGTTTATCATTGGTTATATGTTTCTGGCTAGTCATATGCTTTCTTCTCCTGTGAGATTTGCAGCTTTATTTCTTCATAGGTATTCATCAAATAAAATGTAAATATTGAAAAGCTAGGACTTTGCCATCATAGGATGTTTTGGGTAAGTTTTTCACCTATATATCTATATTTATATACACACAGGTAAGTATTTACATTCAATTGGAATAATGATTATTCTTTATGCTAATTGACCTTTTCTACATTTTTCAGTTTATTACAAAATGTGAAACATAATGTCCATTGCAAAATATTGTTTTTTAGAGCCCACTTATTCCTTACAATGGGATTAATCATATATAGATAGATAGATAGATAGATAGATAGATAGATAGATAGATATAGATATAGATATAGATATAGATAGATTTAACTTCTTTTTGTAAATAACCAAAAATTTTATTGACATATTTGTTTATAAATATATCCTATATTTCCAGCTATATCTTTTTCCTCATCCCCTCAAAGAAATCCAACCACAAAATAAAGTTTTAAAATGAGATGTAAAAACAAAAGAACACATATATGTACATGTGTATGTACATATACACATGTAATATACTCTCTCAACAAATCATATAACCAAAAAGTTTTATGAAATATGTTGTATTATTCATTTTTGGATTCCCACCTCTGAAAAAAGTAGGCAGAATTGTTTTCTCATATGTCTTCTTTGGGGATAATTTTTGCAATTTTAACTACAAAATTTAGATTCAATTGATTTGTTCTGGTAGTTTCTATTACATTGTTGCAGTGATTATCTATATTGTTTCTCTTGATCTGCTTGCTTTAACATTCATCTGTTCTTTTGAGTCTCCACATGGTTTTGGTCTGAATTTATTCTTATATCACAGTAATTAACATCCCATTATACTTATGTACCACAACTTGTTTCACCACTCCCCAATCAATGACCATCTATTTTCCAACTGTACTCTACTATTACAGAAAATACTTTCCTAAATATTTTTTGCTTAAGTTTTGTTTTGTCACTTTAGTCCTGTCCAAGTATTCATGAGCACATTTCAAGTTTTCTTGGAAGGATGGAAAGGTGACTTTTTCAGCCATAAACTACTTTATTAAAAAAAAAAGAAGTCTGAAATTCCCTGAAAAGAATGTATCTTTTTCTCAAGTTCTGTGCCGAGAATACTGTCCATTCCTGAGTTCATCTAATGACAAAACCAAGAGATTTTTATTTTTTAATGGTTAAGATATAAACACAGTTGAATATGTGAGAGGTTTTTTTTTTTGCATTTAAACGTTCTTTGCAAGTAAAATTTTATTTTTCTATAGGATGTTATTTATAAATGTATGCCTGTTCTTGCCTCATGTCTTTTTTTAATTCAAGAAAATTCTGAATATGCATGAATATAATTCTCATAAAGTTGGCTTTCTTGGTTGAAATGAGACAACAACTATATGTGTTTATAGTTATGAATATCTGCAAGACTTCCTTTTTCATTTTTTATCATCAACAAGTTCTGTGATTGGGGTGGAGTCAAGATGGCATAGTAGAAACAGGACCTCCACGTGGCTCTGGCTCCCACCACCTTCAATTCATGTAAAAGAAAACTCTGTACAAACTTTGGAGCTACAGAACTCACAAAATGACACAAAGAAGCTAACCTCCCACTGAGGACAGCCTGGCAGGGAAGCAGGAATTGGACAGTGCAGTGCTCTGGGAGCCAACCCCAGTTACCCCACCCCCAGCCTGAGGTTTTAGCCCCAGGGCAGCCTGACCAGCCAATGGATGGAGGGACTTCAGATCACAACCAGCTGTGTCACATTCCAGAATTAACAACACATACATGCTAAGGACAAAGTGAGAGGTTAGTGCACTATGGATTTTGGGATCCAAATAGTTAGGAGTGCATAAGCCTTTGCCCCTAGGAAGAGAAGCTGCTGAGCAGCTATGGTTATGCACCGCCCCCCTCAACCCCCCATGTGGCAGCTTCAGCTCCTGGCCTGCAGACTGTAGGGGGACCAAGTGACCAGTCTTAGGGGTAATTGTTCTTGCTTTAACCTGCTTGGATCTGTACTGGGGTCTAGGGTGGAGGTCCTGGGGTGTGTGCCCAGGTCACCAGAGCATGGGGAGGTTTCAGAAAGGGCACCCAACTAATACCTTGTCAGCTGTGAAAACCCCAGCATTTGGGAAAGGAGCTCCCCTCTCTGGTAGCAGAGTCCTACTGTGGCAAAAAGCCCAGGAGTCAAGTGACTGAGTGGTGACATGAGTAGGCAAAGGAAGCAAAATAAACAGGGAACCCCAACTTTACACTCCTATATTGGTGACAAAAATGATCAAACCATGGAACAGGAGGAAGACAGTGAAATCAGAACTCCAGCACCAAAAGCTTCAAAGAAATATACAAGCTGGTTACAGGCCATAGAGGACATTAAGAAGCAAGTAAGAGAAGTGGAGGAAAAATTGGAAAGAGAAATGAGAACAATGCAAGAAAATTATGAAATGAGAGTCTATAAGCTAACTGAGGAAAATAACACCTCAAAAAATAGACTAACTCATATGGCAAAAGAGGCTCAAGAAGGCAGTGAAGGAGAAGAATGCCTGAAAAAGCCAAATTTGCCAGATGGAAAAGGAATCTCAAAAACTCACTGAAGAGAATCATCCCTTCCCAATTATATTGGAGCAAATGGAAGCTTGTGGTTTTGTAAGAAATCAGGATGCTGTTAAACAGATCCAGACATCCAGCAATGTGAAATATCTCATTAGAGAAAATACTGAATTTGAAAATAGATCCAGGAGAGATAATTTAAAAATGATTGGACTACCTGAAAGGCATAATCAAAAAAAGAACCTAGAAATCATCCTTCAAGAAATTTCCAAAAAAACTGCCCTGAAATTTTTAGAACCAGACGGCAAAACAGAGGTTAAAAGAATCCACCAATCACCTCCTGAAAAAGATTCCAAAAAGAAAACTCCTAGGCATATTACAGCCAGGTTCCAGAATTCCTAGATCAAGGAGAAAATATTACAAGCAGCCAAGAAGAAAGAATTTAAATACTGTGGAAACATAATCAGGATAACACAGGATTTAGTAGGTTCTACATTGAGGTGTGAAAGGGCTTGAAATATGACATTCCAGAGGAAAAGGAGCTGGGATTAAAACAAAGTATCACCTATCAAGCGAAACTGAGTATCCCATTTCAGGGGAAAATATAGTCATTCAGTGGAATAGAGGACTTTCAATTATTCTTGATGAAAAAAACATAGTTGAGTGGAAAATTTGACATTCAGATAAAGAAGCAAGAGAAGCTTGAGAAGGTAAACAGGGAAGAGAAATCATAAGGAACTTATCAAATTTGATCTATTTATATTCCTACATGGAAAAATGATAATTGTAACTGACGAAACTTTTCTCAGTATGAAAATTGTTGAAGAAAGATATATGGGCATATGAATACATATGTGAAAGTGTGTATATATGTTTACAGGTACACATAGATAGAGGGCACATGATTAATTTAATAGGAAGCAATGATACATAAAAGGTGATATTAATAGGTGAGAGAGGAATATAATGAGAGGAGATGGGCAGAGACAGAATGGGGTAAACTCTCTCATAGAGAAGAGGCAAGGGAAAATGGTTACAAGGGAGGGGAAGAACAGGAAAGCAAAAAAGAAAAACCTTATTCTTATTGAATTTGGATCAGGGAGAGAATGACATACATACTAAATGGGTTATCTCACCCTATAGGAGAATAGGGGAGAAGGAGATGTGAAGGGGGATGGTGGAAGAGAGGGCAGGCTGGGGAGGAGGAAAGTTGGAAGCACCCACTTTTGAAAAAGGACAGGATCAAATTAGGAAATAGAACAAGTGGGAGATGTGATAGGCATGAGGGTAATATAGAAAGTCTTTAAAATCTATGTACTATGGTAATGTTTTGCATAGCTACACATGTACAACATATATTGAATTGCTTATCTTCCCCTTAAGGGTGGGTGACAAGGGAGGAAGGGAATGAATCAGGAATTCAATATTTTAAAATCAATGTTTAAAAAATGTGTGTGTGTGTATGTATGTATGTATGTGTGTGTGTGTGTGTGTGTGTGTGTGTGTGTGTGTGTGTGTATATATATATATATATATATATATATATATAATTATTATCATTATTTTACATGCAACTGGGAAATGAGATATACAGGCACTGGGGCATAGAGATCCACTGTGCCTTGCTGGAAAGTCAGAGGGGGCATGGGGGCAGGTATGGGAGAGAGCAGATTGAAGGAGGGGATATCCAATAGGATTGCAGTTTTGGGGTGTGGGTAGGAGATATAGGGAGAAAATTTGTAACTCAAAATGTTGTGGAAATGAATGATGTAAACTAAAACTAAAAATAAAATATAGAAGAGGCAAAGGAAAATGGTTACAAGGGAGGGGAAGAAAAGGAAGGAAAAAAGGCAAAAACTTATTCTCAATGAATTTGGATCAGGAAGAGAATGACATAAGTACTAAATGTGATATCTCACCCTACAGGAGAGTAAGGGCGAAGGGAATGAGAGGGGGGATGATGGAAGAGAGGGCAGGCTGTGGCAGAGGGGAGTTGGAAGCACCCACTTTTGAAAAGGGACAGGATCACGGTGTGGAAAGGACCAGGTGGAAGGTGGAATCAGAGGGAGGGAAATATAATCAGTCTTTTATAATATATCTACTATGGTAATGTTTTGTATACCTACATTTGGTCAACATATACTGAATTGCTTTTCTTCCTTGTAAGAATGGGTGACAATGGAAGAAGGGAATGAATCTGGAATTCAAAGTTTTAAATTCAAGTGTTTAAAATATATAAATACTATTATTATTACTATTGTACATGTAATTGGGTAATAAGTTATACAGGCATTGGGGCATAGAGATCCACCATGCCCTACTGGAAAAGTTGAAGGGGGTATTTGAGAAGATATGGTAGAGAGCAGATAGTATAAGCAGTTATCCTGAGGGACTGCTATTCTGGGTTGTGGGTAGCAGGAAAACTGGGAAAAACTGTAACTCAAAATCTGGCAGAAATGAATCAGGTAAACCAGAAGTTTATAAAACATAAAAAAGCTCTGCGATTTTCATCAATGAGTCAATGTCTTCTCCTTTTTCTGATGCCTTGATAATATATTCCAAAGTATTTTCAAAGTTGAGTTTCCTTATACCTCTCTCTGTACATTGGAACATCTTTTCCTATTGTTTATTTTCTTCCAGATTATTTCTACTTCCCCATTGTTAACTATGTCATGAGTTCAAAAATGGTGTTTCTAGTATTGTTGATGATGAATTATTTGTCAAAGAAATATTGATGTTTTCCGTGGTTTTGTTTTTTATTTTTTATTTTGTTGCTCTCTGCTTTTAATCATTATTTTTTAGAATGATCTTGCTTAATTGACTTACAATCCAAATCTTCTGCAAAATACCTTTTTGTAATATGTGCTCAATTTTTTTATCTACTCACTGACCATATGATCATGAGAAAGCCACTTCATCTCTCTGAGAATAATTTATTTTATCCATTGAATTACGATGCTGAATCAGTTTATCTCAAAGGCCCCTCAACTTCAAACCAACTTCAAAAGAAAGAGAAATTCAAAATGCCAAACTATGGAACCTTAAAGTAAAATAAAAGGAGATTGAAATACAGGATACAAGGGGGCTTCTTAGTGTTGCAGTGACTAAGAGTGCTGGCCATGGAGTCAGCATGACCCAGGATCAGTCCAGGCCTCACCACCCACACATAAATAAATAATGATAGGTTGTGTAACCTTGAGCAAGTTACTTTACCCCAATTGCTTTAAAAAATATAGGATACAAGAGAAGCAGAAAATGCCAAAGACACAATCACTTCAGAATAATACCTACTGCTCAAAATTCTGGGAGTATGGTGGAGTAATTCAGAAAATTCCAAGTTCTTAAGATTTTCTCCATAAAAGAGTTAAAATATCACCTTAGGGTGAAAAAAAGTTTGAGTGAAGATAAATAAGCATAGCAGTATAACAAGGGTCCCACTTGGAAAATTTGAGAAGATAAGAAGAAAAATCCCAGGATGAAGTCTGGTCCCTGAGAAGAATAAAAACATCCAAGCTAACTGTAAGCAACAGACCATTTAACAACAAGTGCCAAGGTCTGGCATTAGTTGTTTGGAGAAGTTGTCTTGGCCCCACCCACTGGAACTTTTATACCCAAGATAGTGAGGGAAGTTGGTTGTTTGAGCCTGTGAAGATCTGCTGATATGGAATGTGAGACCCAGCAGTTGTGTGAAGAGCAGGAGGGGTGAGAAGCAACCCACACACTCCCAGAGAGTACAGAAGCAGTGGGGAAGAAAGTTCCTGACTGTGGGCATTTACAGGAGACTGGAAGTTTGGTTTTAGTTTCAGGCTAGATGGAATAACTGAAGATCTGGGGCAAGAGATACCATTTCCCATATCCCTGGGCCAGACATGACTAAAAATAAGCTATTTCCAAAAAAAAAATGCACAGGCAAAGGAGAAAGAATCGAACCATAGAAAGCTTTTATGGGAAAAGAGATGACTAGGTTTCATCTTCAGAGGAAGATGTTGAAGTAAAGAAATCCTCAAAGAGTAACCTTAAACGGTCAACTCCCCAACAGCAATTTATAGAACATCTTAAAAAAGACATAAAAACTAAAGTGACAGAGATGGTGGAAAAACTAAAAAAGTAAATAAGAATAATTCAAGAAAAACAAGAAAAGTATGAAAGGAAAATCCATCAACTAGAAAAGGAGATGCAGAATCTTAAGGAAGAAAATGGCACCTCAAAATTTAGAACTGGGCAAAATGAAGTCAGGGAAATTATAAGACATCAAGAAATGATTAAACAAAATATGAATAATGAAAAATAGAAGAGAAAGTGAGACATTTTATAAGAAAGACATCATATTGAAGAATATATCAAGAGGAGAAAATAAAAAAAATGATTGGACTAACTGAAAGTTGTGATAAAAAAAATCTTGATGCCATAATACAAGAAATAATTTTTTAAATTGTCCAGAAGCATTAGAACAAGGGAGGAAAGTAGAAATTGGAAAAAAAAATGCTTCAATCACCACTTTAAAGAGATCCTGTGAGGAAAACTCACAGGAATATCGTAGTCAAATTACAAAACCCATAGCTCAAGGGAAAAATATATATTAAAAGCATAAAGATGAAAAAAATTTAAATATGATGGTACCACAATTAGAATTACACTAGACCTAACAAGAGACATTAAAGGACTGCAGGTCTTGGAACACAACATAAAGAAGCACAAAAGAACTGGGAATCTGGGCCAAAGAAATTATACTCTGCAAAGTTAAGTGTTTGATAAAGTCCCAGACTTCAAGATTTTGCTTAAAAAGTCCTGAACTTAAAAAAAAAAAAGATTTGATATACAAGAACCAAAGGAAATATAAGGTACATACCAAAGACTGATTATAAGGGATCCATAAGGACAGACTGTTTACTTTCTACATATATAAAATATATGTCTATGATTCTTATGAGTAGTTAGGTAGCTCATAAGAAAGTTTGGGGTAAACCTGAAAATGATATGGATTTAAAATGTAAAACCTTTTAGGAACAGTTTAAAAGAGTAATTATTTTATACAAATGAGGTGCAAGAGGAAGAATAAATATACAGTAATCAGATGCGGGGTAAGACTGGTAGTTCTGGTAACTCACTTTCATTGGTAATGGTTTTATGAGGGAACAATACATATATATTTGAAAAAGTATAAAATTCTTCTAAATTCACAAGAAGTATAATGTTAGAGGGATGGGAGGAAGGACAAGAGAGGGATCATAAAAGGGGAGGGTGAGGGAATATGTAATTAGGTGTACAGAAGAGTATTTATATTCCTGGGAATGGTAGGATAGGAGAGGGATACTTGTAAGGGGGATAGGCAAGTCATCGGATGTCAAAGTAATAGGTAAAAGTAGAGGAAAGGAAGCAGGATGGACAGGAAACAAGAGATATGCACATAAAAACACAGGTCAGGAGTAGAATAGATTTGGGAATGTATAAGTCTATGTGTGTGTGTGTGTGTGTGTGTGTGTGTGTGTGTGTGTGTGTGTATATATATATATATATATATATATAGAGAGAGAGAGAGAGAGAGAGAGAGAGAGAGAGAGAGACATACATGCATATGTATATACATATGTATGTATGTGTGTATATGTCTATAGATATGGAGAAAAGTACCCAAACTTTCATCATAATATCTGGAGTGGTGTTGGGGAGGGTATGCATAAATTTATAGCTATAGAGAAAAATATCTGAAATTTATTATGGTCTTCTGGAGGGGGTGGGAAGGAAAAAAAAGAATAAAATTTAAAAAGGGCAAGGATAGAACAAATGAAAAATCACAGGGAAGCAAAGAAATGATTTAATATTTATCAAATAGACTATTTGAAATGAAAATTCATTGTTACATATTTTCAATCCTCTCATGTTCTGCTATGCACATTACATGTTTTTTTTTTCTAACTGTATTTAAGTTTCATTGTTGATGTTTATGATGTGCTTTTGTTTCTTTTCTCTGTTCTGTATTTGTGTTCTGGCATTTGAATCTAAAATAAATTTAAAAAATAATACTACTTACTTAAACATGGCCAAAAAATATGAGAAAGCTATTTTTAAAAATCTGGAAGGACATTATTTTTTTCTAATCTGACTTCGTGATTTTTGAGATGAAAAAATTGGAACTCAAAACAAATAACCCACAATTAAATTCATACTACTAATTAAGTGTTTAAGAATTCAGTAAGGGGCAGTTAGGTGGCACAGTGAGTAGAGCTTCAGCCCTGGAGTCAGAAGGACCTGAGTTTGGATACGGCCTCAGACACTTAACACACACACAAAAAAATCCTAGCCGTGTGACCTTGGGCAAGTTACTTAATCCCAATTGCCCTCCAGAAAGGCAAAAAAAAAAAAAAAAAAGAATTCAGCAAAAAGGGGGGCAGAGTCAAGATGGCAGAGTAGAAAAAGCACTTCCACTGAGCTCCAACACACTCCACTTAAAATTATGTAAAAGGGAGACTCTGAATGACCTCTGGAGCTCCAGAACACACAAAATGACACAGAGAAGCTAACCTCCCCCTGAGGACAGCCAGATAGCCCGGCAGGGGGTGGGGGTGGGGGTGGCGGCTAGCCCAGCACTCTGAGAGCTGCCAGCACAGCACTCTGGTCAGGCCCATATGAGTTGTAATTTTAGCCCGAGTATAGCCAGACCAGCAGCCTGCTGGAGGGACCCCAGAACACCAGGAGCTGTGGCATTTCCAGAACTGTCAACACATAGATGCCTAGGACAAAGTGAGAGGTTAGTGCACTATGGACTTTTGAAATCCTTGGGAGAATGCCTCAGCTTCTTCCCCTGGGGGAATGAAGCTGCTGAGAAGCCTGCACAGCTTGCACCACGTTGCTGCATTGCAGCTTTAGCTCAAGGCCTGCTAACAGTAGGGAGATCCGGTGACCAGTCTGCAGGGGAAGCACTCTTGCTTTACCTTTCTTGGATCTGGATGGTGGTCTGGGGTGGAGGTCTTGGGGTGTGTGATCACCTTGCCAGAGTGTGTGGAGGCTTTACAGAGGCCACCCACGTAATAGCTTCAGAAGCTGAGAAAACCTCAATGTTTGGGACAGAAGTTCCCCTGGCTGGTGGCAAAGTCCTACAGTGGCAACAAGCCCAAAAGTCAAGTAATTGAGTGGAAACATGCCTAGGCAAAGGAAACAAAATAAAGAGAAAAATGCAACATTAGACTCCTATTTTGGGGACAAAGATAATCAAAGCACAGAACAGGAGGAGGACTGTGAGGTCAAAACTCCTGCACCAAAAGCCACAAATGAAAATATAAGCTGGCTACAGGCAATAGAGGACCTTAAGAAGCAGATAAGAGAAGTGGATGAAAAATTAGGAAGAGAAATGAGAAAGATGCAAGAAAAGTATGAAATGGCAATCAACAGCCTGACTGAGGAAAATAACGCCTTAAAAAATATACTAACTCAAATGGCAAAAGAGGCTCAGAAAGTCAATGAGGAGAAGAATGCCTTAAAAAGCCGAATTTTCCAGATGGAAAAAGAATCTCCAAAGCTCACAGAGGAGATTCATTGCTTCAGAATTAGACTGGTACAAATAGAAGCTAATGACTTTATGAGATATTAAAATGTTATTAACCATATCCAAATAAACGAAAAAATAGAAGGCAATGTGAAATATATAATGGGAAAAACCACCGACCAGGAAAATTGATCCAGGAGAGATAATTTAAAAGTTATTGGACTACCTGAAAGCCATGATCAAAGAATGAATCTAGAAATCATCCTTCAAGAAATTCTCAAGGAAAATTACCTGGATGTTTTAGATCCAGAGGGCAAAATAAAGATTGAAAGAATCCACAGATTACCTCCTGAAAAAGATCACAAAAATAAAAACTCCTAGGAATATTGTAGCCAGGTTCCAGAATTCCCAGATCAAGGAGAGAATATTACAAGCAGCCAGGAAGAAACATTTTCAACACTGTGGAAACACAATCAGGATAACATAGGATCTGGCAGCTTCTACACTGAGGGACCAAAGGGCATGGAATATGATATACTGGAGGGTAAAGGACCTGGGATTAAAACCAAGAATCACCTATCCAGCAAAACTGAGTATCATGTTTCAGGGGAAAATTGGCCATTCAGTGGAATAGAGGACTTTCAAGCATTCTTGAGGAAAAAAAACAGTTGAATAGAAAATTTAACAAGAAGCAACAGATACTTGCAAAGGTAAACAGGCAAAAGGAAACACCATGAACTTAGCAAAGTTGAACTATTTACATTCCTACCACGGAAAACAATAACTGTAACTGATGAAACGTTTCTCATTATGCAAATTGTTGAAGAAGGGCATATGGGCATATGAATATGTGAATCTGTGTACATATGTTTTCAAGTATACATATATATATATGGCACAGGACAAATTTAATAGGAAGGGATGATACTTAAAAAGTGAAGTCAAGAAGTTATAGAGTAATGTGGTGAGGGGGAATGGGGAAAGACAATGGGGTGAACTGTCTCCTGTAGAGGAGGCAGAGGAAGTTGGTTGCAGGGGAGGGGAGGAAGAGGAAGGCAAAAAGGCAACACCTTCTTCTCATTGAACTTGGACCAGGGAGAGAATGACATACATACTAAATAGGATGTCCTACCCTACAGGAGCCTGGATGGGGAGAGGTGGTGGACAGGAGGGCGGGCTGGGGTGGAGTGATGTTGGAAGCTCCCACTTTTGAAAAAGGACAGAATCAAGATGGGGAGTGGACAAGGTGGAAGTTGGGATGGGAGGGAGGGAAATATAATCAGTCTTTCATAATATATCTACTAGGGTAATGTTTTGAATAGCTACACATGTACAGCATATACTGAGTTGCTTATCTTTTAAAATCAATTTTTAAAAAAATATATAAATACTTTGATTAATACTATTTTGCATAAAATTGGGAGATAAGATGTGCAGGCAATTGGGTGTGGGGATTCACCTCACCCTATTGGAAAAGTCAAAGTTGGTATGGGAGAAGAGATGGGAGAGAGCAGATTGCATGAGGAGATATCCTGTATGACTGTTATTCTGGGGTGGTGGGTAGGGGAAAATGGGGAAAAATTGTAACTGAAAATCTGATGGAAATGAATGATGTAAATCAGAAGTTAATAAAGCATTTGGAAAAAAAGAATTCAGTAAAAAAAAATTAAGTGACTTTTTTGAAAAGAAATATGAAACATAAGATAGTTGTAGTTTTTAAATACATGAAGCTGGAGGTTTATTGATGGCAGAGGCCTTATTGTTTTTATTCCTTTTATGATTCCTCTTACAGGCTAAGACACCGTTTTACACAAGATGGATGAATAACAAAATGCACCATTTGACTCTTAAATTTATTAAATCCTGTAATGCCAAGTAAAGACAAATTCCAAGGTTCCGAAATACCAGTATAGCAGCCCTCCATTTTATTCAATGAACAGAGAAAATCAAAATGCAGCATTCATCAATTGTAATTCAATAATTTCCAAGTACTACTCCAACCCTGGGCAGTACATTCATTTTGTCAGTCCCAAAGATCCTCTTCTCAAATGGAGATTAGTTTCCAATCATAAACAAAATAAATTCATTTGTTCAGTCACAGAGCATAAAATAGTCAAAAGTTTCCCACCCCTGGATCACAATTGAATTACAATTATCATCAGTTAACAGGGAGCACCTTCTCAATAGGGGCAGTAGAGAGCAGCAAGTCCATCTACCCCTCAGTTACAAGGTTAAGATATCATCACAGCATTTAATACCCAAAGACAGGTCTTTTCTTCATCTTGACCCAAGGCAAGTTCTCAGCAATCTCTGTTCCTGGGGAGATAAAGCTTAACAAGGCCAGAAGATACATTGCCAGTGTCCTCATTAATTCATTCTCTGTCTGCAGAACAGTCCTAGGACCCCTGAAAACATTAGCAAGACCCTCTTCCAGGATTCTGTAAACATACTAAAAGAAAATTTTGCTTTATGGCTTCTGAACCAACAGCCAGGTTCTAGGACCTCTGCAACAATAGCACTGTCCTTCATCACTGGACACAATTCACTCTCTGTCTGAGGAACTGTCTCCAGACCCCTGAACCAACAGCAAGGTTCCAGGACCTCTGCAAAAACAGCACTGTGCTTCACCAGAGGACAAATCTGGCAAAACAACATCAAAACAGTAAGACAAATTACCCATCACAGCCATTTCTCCTCAGTCTTTGACAGCTCTGGGTGGCAGCTTTCAAAAGTCCTGGGCACCTCGAACTGGCCCTCAGCAATCCTCTTTCTCCGTCTCCCTCCTTGATGCTGCTTCCAAAAGTTCTTCTGCCTCTCTTCCTCCTCTGCTTGTGCCTTTCCAAATCCATGACACAAGCTCCTCCCAATTGAGCCCTCTCTTTTCATGTCAAGAAGTCCATGCCACAAGTGAGAATCACAAGCTCTGGGATTTAACACTCAACCAGAAAACCAAGCCAATACACAGGGATCTTTAAATTCCATTACTATTATAAATCCAAAAGTACAATAGCCATACATATGGTAAAAAGAGTGTTTTGTCAGGAATAATTCTGGTATTACTGATGAATCAATGTTCCTTTTTAAAATTAATTTATTAGTTCAGTTTCAGTTAACAAGATTCAATCCCATAGTTCCTTGATTTGGAAATTTCCTTTACTTTCCTCCCCCCACACCCCATGACAGCATATAGTCCAGTATAGGATCTGCAAATACATTCATATTAAACGTTAGTCTAATTACAAAGGTGTATTGTACTAGGTGGGATGGAAAATTATAAAGAAGAAATAAAACTGAGGGGAAGAGCCAAGATTTCGCAGTAGAAACAGCGCATCCAAGCCACTCTCCCCCCAGATCACCTCTAAACTATGTAAAACAGGACTCTGAACAACTTCTGTGGCCCCAGCACCCACAGAATAACACAGAGAAGCTAACCTCCCACTGAGGACAGCCCAGTAGCCCTGCAGGAAGGACAAGTGCAGCTCTCTGGCAGCCAGCAGTGCAGCACGCAGTGCACAGGGAGCCGAGCACAGGTCCGTCTGAGTCACAGTTTTAGCTCCAGGGCAGACGGGCCAGCAGCAAGCTGGAGGGACCCCAGAACACGAGCAGCTGTGGCGATTCCAGAATTAGCAACATAGACATGTCTAGGAAAAAGTGAGGGATTACTGCCCTATGGACCTTGGGACCAGTATTTGGGGAACAATCGGCTTCCTCCCCTGGGGGCTAGAAGCCACTGAGGAGACATGCCATTTTGTAGTTTTCAGAGGCAGTTCCAGCTCCTGGCCTTCGAACTGTAGGGAAATCCAGCGATCAGTCTTGGGGGGTAAGTGCTTTTGCTTTAACCTCCCTGGATATGGATTGTGATCTAGGGTGGAGGTTGTGGGTGGGTTTCCAGCTTGCCAGAAATAGAAGTTGCCCCCTCACACACACATTCAGGATGAAAGTTCCCATATGGCACCAGAGTCATACTATGGCAACAAGCCCAAAAGTCAAGTAATTAAGTGGCAACATGATAAGGCAAAGGAAATGAATTAAACAGAAAATGCAACCTTAGACTCCTACTTTGGGGGCAAAGAGGATGGAAGATTAGAGCGGGAAGGGGACTGTGAGGTCAGAAGTCCTGCTCCAAAAGCCCCAGGGGAAAACATGAGTGGTTTGCAGGCTATAGAGGACCTTGAGAAGTACTGTAAAAATCAAATAAGAGAAGTGGAGGAAAAATTGGGAAGAGAAATGAGAAGGATGCAGGAAAAGTATGAAATGAGGGTCAACAGCCTGACTGAGGAAAACAACACCTTAAAAATAGACTAACTCAAATGGCAAAGGAGGCCCAAAAAGGCAATGGGGAGAAGAATGCCTTAAAAAGCCAAATTTGCCAGATGGAAAAAGAATCTCAAAAGTTCACTGAGGAGATTCATTCCTTCAGAGTTAGACTAGAGCAAATGGAAGCTAATGACTCTATGAGAAATCAAGATGCTGTTAAGCAGATCCAAACAAATGAAAGAAGAGGAGGTAATGTGAAATATCTCATGGGAAAAACCACTGACCTGGAAAATAGATCCAGGAGAGAAAATTTAAAAATTATTGGACTGCCTGAAAGCCATGATCAAAGAAAGAACCTAGAAGTCACCCTTCAATAAATTCTCAAGGAAAATTGCCCTGATGTTTTAGATCCAGAGGGCAAAATGGAGGTTGAAAGAATCCGCAGATCTCCTCCGGAAAAAGAACTCAAAAAGAAAACTCCCAGGAATATTGTAGCCAGGTTCCAGAATCCCCAGATCAAGGAGAAAATACTACAAGCGGCCAGGAAGAAACAATTTCTATATTGTGGAAACACAATCAGAATAGCCCAGGACCTGGCAGCTTCTATACTGAGAGATTGAAGGGCATGGACTATGACATTCCAGAGGGCAAAAGATCTGGGATTGAACCCAAGGGAAACCTACCCAGCAAAACTGAGTATTTTGTTTCAGGGGAAAATATTGTCATTCAGTGGAATAGAGGACATTCAAGCATTCTTGAGGAAAAAAACCAGAGTTGAATAGAAAATTTGACATCCAGACACAAGAAGCAAGAGATGCCTGAGAAGGTAATCAGGGAAAAGAAATCAAAAGGAACTCATCAAAGTTGAACTTTTTACATTCCTATATGGAAAAACAATAACTGTGAATGATGAAATCTTTCTCAGTAAGAAAATAATGGAAGAAGGGTGTATGGTCATATGAATCCATATGTGAATGTGTGTATATGTTTACAGTTATACATGGAGAGAGGGCATAAGTTGAATTTGTTGGGAAAGAAGGATACTCAAGGGGTGAAATTATGAGGTGAGAGAGGAAAGTGGCAAGAGAAGATGGGGAGAGACAGGGGAGGGTAAACTATCTCATGTAGAAGAAGCAAGGGGAAGTGGTTGCAAGGGAGGGGAAGAATAGGAAGGTAAAAAGGCAAAACCACATTCTCCTTGAATTTGGTTCAGGGAGAGAATGACATACATACTAAACGGGACATCTCAACCTGCAGCAGAATAGGGGAAGGGGGATGAGAGGAGGGATGATGGATGGGAGGGCATTCTTGGCGGGAGGGGAGGTTGGAAGTACCCACTGTAGAAGAGGGACAGGATCAAGTAGGGAATGGACCAGGTGGGGGGTGGGATGAGTGGGACGGAATTATAAGCAGCCTCGTACAAGATATCTAATATGGTAATGTTCTGCATACCTAGACATGTACAACATATACTGAATTATTTATCTTCCCAGAGGGAATGGGTGACAAGGGAGGAAGGGAATGGATATGAAATTCGAATTCTTAAAATTAAATGTTTCAAATGTATATAAACACTATTATTAATACTCCTTTGCTTGTAATTGGGAGATAATATGTGTAGGCATTGGGACACAAAGATTTACCTTCCTCTAATAGAAAAGTCGAAGGGTGTATGGGAGAAGATATGGGAGAGAGCAGATTGGAGGAAGTGATATCTTCTGGTACTGCTATTCTGGGGTGGTGTGTAGGGGAAAAACGGGGGGGGGGAGATAATTATAACTCAAAATCTGGTGGAAATGAATGATGTAAAACAGAAGTTAATAAAGCATCTGTTTAAAAAATCTTTGAAAAATAAAAAAATAATATTAAATTAAATTTAAAAAAAGAAGAAATAAAACCAAACAATGAAAAGAAAAAGATATATTAATTTGCTTCCATCCGGATTCAGCTCAGTTCTTTCTAGTTATATCTCTGGATGTCGTATTTCTCTTTCATGAGTCTTTCAGGATTGACTTATATCACTGCATTGCTGAAAAGAGACCAGTCTGTCATATTTGGTCATCACACATATGACGTATCTGTGATTGTATACAAACTTCTTCTGATTCTACTCTTCTCACTCAGCATCAGTTTGCATAAGCCTCTCCAGGTAAATATGAAAACCGTCTCCTCCTTGTTTCTTACAGCACAATAATATTCCATTACATGCATATACCACAACTTGTTCAGCCATTCCCCAGTTGATGGGCACCCCTTTAGTTTCCAATTCTTTGCAACCACGAAAAGAGCTGCTATAAATATTTTGATACATTTGGGTCTTCCTCCCATTCTATGATCTCTTTGGGATATAACCCTAGAAGTGCTATTGCTCGGTCAAAAGGTATGAAATTATTTATAGTCCATTGGGCATAGTTCCAGATTGCTCTCCAGAATTGTAGGACAAGTTCACAACTCCACCAGCAATGCATTAGTGTTCTAATTTGCCCACATCCTCTACAGCATTTGTCATTTTCTTGTTTTGTCATCTTAGCCAAAGTATAAGGATAAATGGATCCTTCCTTAAAATAGTAGATAGCATCTATTTAAAACCAACAGCAATTATTATATGCAATGGAGATAAACTAAAAGCATTTCCAATAAGATCAGGAGTGAAACATGGGTGTCTGCTCCCTTTTGTTTTAAACAAAATTGGGAAAATTATAGCTGAGCAAACCTAATTAACATACTAATTCCCCAACTGATAAATGGTCAAAAGATATGAGCAGGCAGTATTCAGAAGAAGAAGTTCAAAATAAAATCATATGAAAAAATGTTCTATATTATTATTGATCAGAAAAATGCAAATTAAACAGTATTATATCCCACTTATCAAATTGGCTAACAAGACAAAAAAGAAAAATGATAAGTATTAGAGGTGTCAGAAAATTGTAATATTGATGCATTGTTGGTGGAGTTGTGGTCTGATCCAAGCATTTCAGAGAGCAATTTAGAACTATGTCCAAAAGGCAGCTAAACTGTGTATACCCTTTATTCCAACAATAACATCATGAGGTCTATATCCCAAACAGATCATAGAAGGGGAAAAGGACACATATATACAAAAATATGTATAACTCTTCTTTTTGCAGTGGTAAAGCAATGAAAACCAGGGGAATATCCATCAGATGGGGAATGCCTGAACAAGCTGTGATATATAAATATGATAAAATAGTATAAATTCTGTAAGAAATGATGTGCAGACAGATTTCAGAAAAACCTGGAAAGATTTACATGAACTGATGCTGAGTGAAGTGAGCAGAAACAAAATGTTGTACACAGCAACAGTGATATTGTGCAATGATTTACTGTGATATACTGAGCTTTTCTCAGCATTACAATGAGCTAAGACAACTGCAAAAGAATCATGACAGAAAATGCTAACCACATCCAGAGAAAGAACTATATAGTTCTTTCCTCATGCAAATTAAACTGTACAATTTTCATTTTTTGTTATCTTTTCTTTTAATTTTTTAAAATCTTTATTTTTTAGTTTACATCACCCATTTCCACAAGATTTTGAGTTACAAATTTTTTCCCATTTTTTGCCTCTTCACCATTGAAAAACAGCAATCCCACCAAATATCCCCTTCCCCAACCTGCTCTCTCCTGTATCTTCCCCCATCCCTGCTCTGACTTTCCAATAAGATATGGTGGAACTCTCTGCCCCAGTGCCTATATAACTTATTTCCCAGTTACATGTAAAATAATAATGATAATAATACATATCAACGTTTGGTTTTAAAAATTTGAATTCCAGATCCTTTCCCTACCACCCTCGGCATCAACCTTTACTGAGAAGATGACAGTATAAGTCATACATGTGTAGTTATGCAAAACATTTCCGTAGTGGATATATTGTGAAAGACTGATTATATTTCCCTCCATCTCATCCCACCCTCCACTTGTTCTATTCTCTACTTTGATCTTGTCCCTTTTCAAAAGTAAGTGCTTCCAACTTTCCTCCCACAGCCGGCCCGCTCTTCCATCATCCCCCTTTTCATTCCTTCCCCCACCATATTTATGTAGGGTAAGATAATATGTTTAATGTGTATGCCATTCCCTCCCTAAGCCAAATTAATTGAGAATAAGGTTGACTCATTTCCTTTTGCCGTTCCTGTTCTTCCCATCCATTGTAACAGTTTTCCCTTGCCTCTTCTATTTGGGACAATTTACCCCATTCTATCTCTCCCCATCACCTCTCATTATATTCATCTCTTACCTCGTAATTTCACTCTTTAAGTAACATCCCTTCCTATTCAATAAGTCCTGTACCCTTTGTTGATGTATACCTGTACACATATATACACATACTCACATATGTATTCATACACCCATATATCCTCCTATATAGACATATATGTGTGTGTGTATATATATATATGTATGTGTGTGTGCATGTATGCATGTGTATGTGTGTGTGAATGTGTGTGTACATATATGTATGTGTGTATATGTGTATATATGTATATATATATATATATACATGTAAGTGTGTGTGTGTGTTTACACATAAACTTATATTCCCTTCAACTATTCTCATACTCAGAAAAGTTTCATAAGTTACAATTGTCATTTTCCCTTGTAGGAATGTAAATAGTTCAACTTAGATAAGATCTTTATGATTTCTTTTTCCTGTTTACCTTCTCATGCTTCTTCATCTTGTATCTGAAGGTCAAATATTCTATTCAGCTCTGGCTTTGTGCTAAGAATGCTTCAAAGACCTCTATTCCATTGAATAACCATATTTTTCCCTGAAACATGATACTGAGTTATGCTGGGTAGGTGATTCTTGGTTTTAATCTTAGCTCCTTTGACTTCTGGAATATCATATCCCAAGCCCTTTCAATGCCTCAGTGTCAAAGCTGCAATATCATGTGTTTTCCTAATAATATTTCCACAATGTTCAACTTGTTTCTTCCTCGCAACTTGTAATATTTTCTCCTTGATCTGGGAACTCTGGGATGTTCCTTGGAGTTTTATTTTTGGGATGTTTTTCAGGAGGTGAGTGGTGGATTGTTTCAACCTCTAATTTACCCTATGGTTCTAAAACATCAGGTCAATTTTCCTTAAGAATTAGTTGAAGGGCGGAGCCAAGATGGCCCCGGAGAAACAGCATTTCCAATGTGCTCTGCCCCACACAAATTTCAAACAATGTGAAAGGGGACTCCTAACAACTTCTGCAGCCACAGCACCCTCAGAACAGCACAGAGAAGCTAACCTCCCACTGAGGACAGCCCAGCAGAAATGCAGGGAGCAGCCAGCGCAGGGCTCTGAGAGCAGGCAGCACACCTCACAGAGCTGAGCCCAGGTCCGCAGTTTTAGCCCCAGGGTGGCCGGGCCTTCAGCCTGCTGGTGGGACCCCAGAACACCAGCAATTGTGGTGATTCCAGAATTATCAGCACAGATATGCCTAGGACAAAGTGAGAGGTTAGTGCCCTATGGACTTTGAGACCAGTATTTGGGGAACACGTGGCTTCCTACCCTGGGGGCAAAAAGCTGCTGAAGAAACTGCTGCACAGAAGCCATTTTGCAGCATCAGTAGTGGCTCTAGCTCCTAGTCTGCGAACTGTAGGGAGACCCAGCAATCAGTCTGGGGGTTAATGGCTCTTACCTTAAACTGCTTGGATCTGGATTGTGGTCTGAGGGGGAAGTTTGGGGTGGGTATCCAATTTGCCAGAGTGGGTGGAGGCTTTACAGAGGCCACCCAACTGTCAGAAGTTGTGAAGACCCCACATTTAGGATGGAAGCTATCCTGTCTGGTGGCAGAGTCCTACTGTGGCAACAAGCCCAAAAATCAAGTAATTAAGTGGCAACATGCCTAGGCAAAGGAAACAAAATAAACAGAAAAATGCAACATTGGACTACTATTTTAGGGGCAAAGAGGCTCAAAGCATGGAGGAGGACTGTGAGGTCAGAACTCCTATACCAAAAGCCCCAAATGAAAATACAAGCTTGCTACAAGTCATAGAGGACCTTAAGAAGTAGATAAGAGAAGTGGGGGAAAATTTGGGAAGCAAAAATGAAAAAGATGCAAGAAAAGTATGATATAACAGTCAAGAGACTGACTGAGGAAAATAACACCTTAAAAACAGACTAACTCAAATGGCAAAAGAGGCTCAGAAAAGCAATGAAGAGAAGAATGCCATAAAAAGTCGAATTTGCCAGATGGAAATAGAATCTCAAAAGCTCACTGAGGAGGTTCATTCCTTCAGAGTTAGACTGGAGCAATTGGAAACTAGTGACTTTATAAGAAACCAAGATACTATTAAACAGATCCAAACAAATGAAAGAATAGAAGGCAATGTGAAATATCTCATGGGAAAAACCGCTGACCTGGAAAATAGATCCAGGAGAGAAAATTTAAAAATGATTGGACTGCCTGAAAGCCATGATCAAAGAAAGAACCTAGAAATCACCCTTCAAGAAATTCTCAAGTAAAATTGCCTTGATGTTTTAGATCCAGAGGGCAAAATAGAGGTTGAAAGAATCCACAGATCACCTCCTGAAAAAGATCCCAAAAAGAAAACTCCCAGGAATATTATAGCCAGGTCCCAGAATTCCCAGATCAAGGAGAAAACACTACAAGCAGCCAGGAAGAAACAATTTCAATATTGTGGAAACACAATCAGAATAGCCCAGGACATGGCAGCTTCTACACTGAGGGACTGAAGGGCATGGACTATGATATTCCAGAGGGGAAAAGAGCCGGGACTGACCCCAAGGGTCACTGACCCAGCAAAATTGAGTGTCTTTTTCAGGGGAAAATATGGTCATTCAGTGGAATAGAGGACTTTCAAGCATTCTTGATGAAAAAAACAGAGTTGAATAGAAAATTTGACATTCAGACACAAGAAGCAAGAGATGCTTGAGAAAGTAATCAAGGTAAAGAAATGAAAAGGAACTTATCAAAGTTGGACTATTTACAGTCCTACATGGAAAAACCATAACTGTGTTTGATGAAATCTTTCTCATTATGAAAATAATTGAAGAAGTGTACGTGGCATATGTTCACAGGTATACATGGATAGAGGGCACAGGTCGAATTTGATGGGGATGATTCTTTTTTTTTTTTTTTTTGCAGGGCAGTTGGGGTTGGGTGACTTTCCCAGGGTCATGCAGCTGGGTTTTTGTTTGTGTGTTTCCTGTCTGGGGCCAGATCCGGGCTCGGTTACTTCTGGCTCAGTGTCCAGCGCTCTGCTTGCTGCACCACCTAGCCGCCCCATGGAAGGAATGATTCTTAAGGGGTGAATTTAAGAGGTGAGAGAGGAAAGTGGCGAGAGGAGATGGAGAGAGACAGGGTAGCATATACTATCTCATGTAGAAGAGGCAAGGGGAAGTACTTGCAGGGAAGGGGAAGAACAGGAAGGCAAAAAGGCAAAACCATATTCTCACTGAAGTTGGCTCAAGGAGAGAATCACATACATACTAAATGGAATATCTTACCCTCACCCACTCTCCTAAGTAGGGGAAAGGGGGATGAAAGGGGATATGATGGAGGGGAGGGCATTCCAGGGGGAGGGGAGGTTGGAAGTACCCTCTATCAAAGAGGGACAGGATCAAAGTAGGGAGTGGACCAGGTGGGAGGTGAGACAGGTGGGAGGGAAATAAAAGCAGTCTTTTACAATATATCTACTATGGTAATGTTTTGCATAGCTATACATGTACAACACATAATGAATTGCTTATCTTCTCAGAGGGAGTGGGTTACAAGGGAGGAAGGGAATGGATCTGAAAATTGAAGTTTTAAAGTTAAATGCTTCATAAGATGTCCAGGCATTGGCGCTCAGAGATTCACCTTGCCCTAATGGCAAAGTCAAAGGGGGTATGGGAGAAGATACGGGAGAGAGCAGATTGGATAAGGGGATATCTAGAGGGACTGCTATTCTGGGGTGGTGGGTAGGAAAAAATGGGGTAAAAATGTAACTCATAATCTGGTGGAAATGAATGATGTAAACCAGAAGTTAATAAAGCATTTGTTTAATTAAAAAAAACGATTTAATTGAAGGATGATTTCTAGGTTCTTTTTTTGATCATGGCTTTCAGGTAACCCAATAATGTTTAAATAATCTCTCCTGGATCTAATTTCCAGGTTAGTGGTTTTTCTTATGAGATATTTCACATTGCCTTTTACTTTTTCGTTTGTTTGCATCTGTTCAATAGTATCTTGATTTCTCATGAAGTCATTAGCTTCCATTTGCTCTAATCTTATTCTGAAGGAATGATCTTCTTCAGTGAGCTTTTGAGATTTTTTTCTATCTGGCAAATTCCCTTTTCTAAGGCATTCTTCTCCTCTTTGCCTTTTTGAGCCTCTTTTGCCATTTGAGTTAATCTATTTTTAAGGTGTTATTTCCTTCAGTCAGGTTGCTGACTCTCATTTCATACATACTTTATCTTTCTCATTTCCATTCCCAGTTTTTCCCCCACTTCTCTTATTTGGTTTTCAAAATCCTTCTTAAGCTCCTCTATGGCCTGTAAGTAGATTATTCTTTTTATGGAAGCTTTTGGCACAGGAGTTCTGCCTTACCTGTCTTCCTCCTTTTCCATGCCCTGATCCTTTTTGTCCCCAAAAAAGTAATACAGATTCATACTGCTGTGCTTGCCTCGAGTTCCTTGTTTGCTTGTGTTGTCACTCAATTACTTGACTTTTGATTATTTTTGCCACAATAGAAGTCCCCTACCATATTGCAGGAGCTTGTTGCCAAATCACTGGAGTTTCCTCAGTAGCTAATAGCTGCTAGAGCTATTAGTTGGTTGCCCTCTCTGAAGCCTCCACACACTCTGTCTAACTATTCATGTACCCCAGGACCTCCACCCTAGACCGAAATCGAAATCCATGCAGGTCAAAGCAAGATTGATTACCCCTCAGATTGGTCTCTTAGGCCCCCTACAATCCACAGACCAGGAGCTCTGAAGCAACCACATGGGGGTGGCTACATGGCCACTGGCCTCAGCAGCTTCTCCCTCCAGGGGGTAAAGGGCAGACAGCACTCTTAAACTCCCACTTCATAAAGTCCACACTGAACTGAACTCTCACTTTGTCCTTAGCATCTATGGTTTGATAATTCTGGAAGCTGCCACAGCTGCTGGTGATCTGAAGTCCCTCCAGCTGGTGGCTGGTTGTGGCTGACCTGAGGGTAAAATCTTGGCCACATGCAGGGCTGGGCTTGGCTCCCAACAAGTTGTGGTGGCCATTTCCTGATGGTCAGCCAGGCTATGCTCAGTGGGAAGTTAGTTTCTATGTGTCATTTTGTGGGATATGTAGCTCCAAAGTTTGCTCAGAGTTACCTTTTCCATTAAGTGGAGGAGGTGGAAGTGGGAGCCCAGCTGAAGTGCTGTATGTATTCCACCTGCTTGACGATACCCCACTGTGTCATAAATCAATTCTTTAAAACATAGCACTCTTTTTGTTGTGCTGGTTACTGCTGCACTATCTTCACATGTCAAGCTGAATAACAAAAAATATTTACTGAGTAAGACTCTTGTGCCCACTGATTCAAATTTATGACAGTCTTTATCTTCATTCCCTCTTATTTTCTTTTTTTTTTCACATGGATTTTGACTTTTGTTCTGATTCTTCTTTCACAACATGACTAATATGGAAATCGTTTTAACAAGATTGTATATATATAATCTATATCAAATTGCTTATTTTCTCGGGGAGGGCAGAAGGGAGGAAAATTTAGATCTCAAAAATTTAAAAAAAATGAATGCTGAAAATTATCTTTCCATGTAATTGGTAAAAAATACTACTGAGAGTTTAAAAATAACTTACTGATAGATTATTTTCAATATTTCTTTAGATCATTCCCTCACGGGTCTTGGTTGTAATTTTAATCTTCAAAAGTGACCTTTCATTTCTTACATTGAAGCTTAACCCTATATCACACTGTATACATTTCAATGTAAACATTTTACCTATATGTATGGTAACTAAATTTTCAAATAATGTTACTTCATGCTGGCACTTAATTTGATTGTAGTTAATGTTTCATCCCCAGGATCAAAGCAAAAACATTATTGAAATTTTGAATTATCTACTATACTTCATATACAAATGTGTATTGATCAAAAATGCTTCTATTTTTCCCCTAAGCAATTTCTGTAAAAATAAGTATTAGTAGACGGAGCCAAGATGGCAGAGTAGAAACAGCACTTCCAAGGTGCTCTGCCCCACACCACCTCCAAACAGTGTGAAAGGGGAGTCTGCAGAACTTCTGGAGTCCCAGCACACACAGAATGACACAGAGAAGCTAACCTCCTGCTGAGGACAGCCCAGCAGCCCTGCAGGGAGCAGCCAGCTCAGCACTCTGAGAGCGGGCAACACAGAGCGCTGGGAACTGACAGTACAACACTCCGGGAGCCGAGCCCAGGCCCTCGAGAGCCGAGGTTTTAGCGCCAGGGCATCCAGGCCAGCAGCCAGCTTCAGGGACCCCAGAACACCAGCAACTGTGGCGATTCCAGAACTATCAGCACAGGACAAATTAAGCCTAGGACAAATTAAGAGGTTAGTGCCCTATGGACTTTGAAAACAGCATTTGGGGAACAAGTTGGCTTCCTCCCCTGGGAGCAAAAAGCTGATGAAGAAACCCTGCACAGAAGCCACTTTGCAATGTCAGTGGCAGCTCTAGCTCCTGGTCTGTGAACTTTAGGGAGATCCAGCAATCAGTCTGGGGGTTATTCGCTCTTGCTTTAAACATCCTGGATCTGGATTATGGTCTGGGGGGTAAGTTCGGGGTGGGTATCCAATTTGCCAGAGCGGGTGTAGGCTTTACAGAGGCCACCCAACTGGCAGAAGTTGTGAAGACCCCACACTTGGGATGGAAGCTCTCTTTTCTGGTGGCAGAGTCCTACTCTGGCAACAAGCCCCAAAATCAAGTGATTAAGTGGCAAAACACCTAGGCAAAATAAATACAATAAACAGAAAAATTCAGCATTGAACCCCTATTTTAGGGGCAAAGAGGTTCAAAGCATGGAGGAGGATTGTGAGATCAGAACACCTGCACCAAAAGCCCCAAATGAAAATACAAGCTGGTTAGAAGCCATAGAGGACCTTTAGAAACAGATAAGAGAAGTGGGGGGGAAAATTGGGAAGAGAAATGATAAAGGTGCAAGAAAAGTATGAAATGACAGTCAAAAACCTGACTGAGGAAAATAACACCTTAAAAATAGCATAACTCAAATGGCAAAAGAGGCTCAAAAAGGCAATGAAGAGAAGAATACCTTAAAAAGTTGAATTTGCCAAGATGTAAAAAGAATCTCAAAAGCTCACTGAGAAGATTCATTCCCTCAGAGTTAGACTGGAGCAAATGGAAGCTAGTGACTTTATAAGAAATCAAGATACTATTAAACAGATCCAAACAAATGAAAGAATGGAAGGCAAAATGAAATATCTCCTGGGAAAAACCACTGACCTGGGAAATAGATCCAGGAGAGAAAATTTAAAAATGATTGGACTACCTGAAAGCCATGATCAAAGAAAGAACCTAGAAATCATCCTTCAAGAAATTCTGAAGGAAAATGGCTCTGATGTTTTAGACCCAGAGGGCAAAATAGAGGATGAAAGAATCCACAAATCACCTCCAGAAAAAGATCCCAAAAGAAAACTCCTAAGAATATTATGGCCAGGGTCCAGAACTCCCAGATGAAGGAGAAAATACTACAAGCAGCCAGGAAAAAACAATTTCAATATTGTGGAAACACAATCAGAATAGCCCAGGACCTCGCAGTTTCTACACTGAGGGATCGAAGCGCACGGAATATGATATTTCACAGGGCAAAAGAGCTGGGATTGAAGCCAAGGGTCACCTACCCAGCAAAACTGAGTATCTTGTTTCAGGCAAAATATGGTCATTCAATGGAATAGAGGACTTTCAAGCATTATTGAGGAAAAAAAAAACAGTTGAATAGAAAATTTGACATTCAGACACAAGAAGCAAGAGATGCTTGAGAAGGCAATCAAGGAAAAGAAATCAAAAGGAACTTATCAAATTTGAACTATTTGCATTCCTACATGGAAAAACAACAACTGTGTCTGATGAAATCTTTCTCATTACAAAAATGATTGAAGAAGGGTATATGGGCATATATTTACAGGTATACATGGATAGAGGGCAAAGGTTGAATTTGATCGGACGTGATGATTCTTAAGGGTTGAAGTCAAGAGGTGAGAGAGGAAAGTGGCACGAGGAGATGGGGAGAGATAGAGTAGGGTAAACTATCTCATGTAGAAGAGGCAAGAGGAAGTAGTTGCAGCGGAGGGGAAGAACAGGAAAGCAAAAAGGCAAAACCATATTCTCATTGAAGTTGGCTCAAGGAGAGAATCACATACATACTAAATGGGATATCTCACCCTGCAGGAGAGTAGGGGAAAGGGGGATCAGAAGGGGGAGGATGGATGGGAGAGCATTCTGGGGGGAGGGGAGGTTGGAAGTACCCACTATCAAAGAGAGACATGATCAAAGTAGGGAATGCACCAGGTGGGAGGTGAGATGGGTGGGAGGGAAATAAAATCATTATTTTACAATATATCTACTATGGTCATGTTTTGCATAGCTATACATGTACAACACATACTGAATTGCTTATCTTCTCAGAGGGAGTGGGTGACAAGGGAGGAAGGGAATGGATCTGAAAATTGAAGTTTTACAATTAAATGTTTCATAAGATGTCCAGGCATTGGTGTTCAGAGATTCACCTTGCCCTAATGGTAACGTCGAAGGGGCTGTGGGAGAAGATATGGGAGAGAGCAGATTGGATGAGGGGATATCTAATGGGACTGCTACTCTGGGGTGATGTGTAGGGAAACAATGGGGGGAAAATGTAACTCAAAATTTGGTGGAAATGAATTATGTAAACCAGAAGTTAATAAAGCATTTGCTTAATAATAATAAAAGAAGTATTAATCATAATTGACTTAGCCTTTAGATGTTCTTTGGATTAAGAAAAGTAACCTCAAATTCCTTTGCAAAGGTATGATATTGTGTGTTTATTCCTCTATTTAAAGAAATATCCATGAGTAAAAAGGTAAATAAATTAAAAATAGACAATTATATAATAAATCATTTTTTCTCTAACATTAAGTCTGTGATGATGAAACCCATTTTTTTAATCTTTTAAATTTAGTTAATTTAGTCAACAAAAATTAGTTACCTTGTAAACTCAATCAGATTTGTCCTTTGTTCAACTAATCACTGACTATTGATACAAACTATGTACTGTCTCTCATGATAATAAAGAATTGTTTAGATAATCAGGAGGATTAAGATAACAATTCAGAGCAAGGTCTTTGCCTAAACTTATAGGAGGGTTATCATGAAGATATCTACAAAAGGTGATCAATGAAGATAACAGGTAAAACAATGCAGAAACCATGCAACACATCACTATAGGTCATGAGAAAGCAGTCCTTATGAAGATCCAAGCAGATTAGTGGAATTCAGAAGCTCCCACTCCCTCATAAACAACATGTTAACAATTTCATAAACTATACATAGAGACCTATTAATATACAAAAACATTGAAGAAACCATACTGAACTGGAGAATCAGCACAGAAAATAAAAATAAAAGCAAAAAACAAAAACAAAAATAACTTCAGCAGCAACAACAACAACAACAAAGATATTGTCTGCAATCACTCAGAAATTAATGTATCAAAATTTAAGAACATCATTTTAAATAGATATATTTATATTAAAAATTAGTATTCTTTTAATTACACAAAAGGAAAAGCTTTCAAAATATGAACACCCCCCAAAAGAAATCAAAATGGCATGGGGAAAAGTTGGGTTTACATCTCTTCCCCATTGTCCTTTCTCCTACTGAATTTGACCTGAAGATGCTTCAAAAGTGAGCCTATGCAAAATACATTTTCAATCCAATAAATGTTTTTAATTGTGAACAAAATCCATCATTTAATTTAATTCCAAAATGTATACAATAGGTAACTGAGAGAATGGTAATGCCCTAGAGAGAAGGAATTTTGAAAAGAAGGAGAGATTAACTGGAAATGAATATAAAATTCAATTTTCTAAATGCTGAGGTAGAGTGTCATAACTTAAACTTTATTAAGACTTTGAGAACAATCTGAAGAATCAATTATGCTCCTTATTCATTGTCTGGTAGCTTAATATTTGCAAAATATTACAACAACCTTGTCCCCTTTAGCTGAGTTTGTATAAGGGTTAATGTAGACAAATGAATCTATATCATGAAAATACAGATAAATTTTGGAATAAGTTTAACTGAACTTTATAGAGAATTAGGTAATTTAAAAGAATAATAAAAAAGTGATTAGATAATTTGTTATAAACTTCACCTGGCTTTTTGGATTGATACATTTGAAACTTTAATTTAGACACATTGACATAATGAAACTCAGTTTTATAGCCTTTCAAAAGCTTTTTCGAGAGAAACACTTAAGGCAGTACAATTTAGTAAAAAAAAAAAATACAGGGGTGACCTTGTTTCCTGGATTAAAAAAATAATTCTTTTTACTAAAAGTTTGAAAATGTGCCATTTCCCTAAGAGAGGTGGGAGGTGGTAAGGGAAGAGATTATTCCGTGGTATCTTTGATAGGTTGATTGATTTCTTGAAAAATGATATTTGGGAGATTGTGCATTAAATTGAAAGAATGGAAAAGGAAAGAAGAGAGATGAATAGAAATGTCAGTGAAATGTGATGTCTTTTATCAATAAATTTTAGCTCTCTCTTCCCTATCTCTTCTATTCTTCTTATAATTTGGCTGATGGAATTTTCTCAATGAAGATAGAAGATATGATAGGTTCATAAACCCAGAGACAGAAAGAGAGACTTGTACTGTGTCACACTTGGCAACACAACTGGGTTAGTCCAGTCCCAGATTAAGGATATTAGATTAAGGTATTAAAGTATCTAATACAAAGATTAAGATGTCTAATATAAAAGGAAAGGAAAAGGGACAGAAGTGGGGGGAGAACTGGCATCTCTATGGGAAGTAGTTGTGCTTATTATTTCCATTTTATAGTTAAGGAAACTGAGGAAGACATAGGTTAAGGATTTTGTCATAGCTAATAAGTGTCTGAGGCTGTGTTTGAACTCACACCTTGCTTGTAGATATAAACGCATACATATGCATTTATTCATTTATACGTAAATACATACATACTTGTTGATCACTATGGAGAAAAACTAAGTCAAGGCGAAACCTTACATAACATTCAGTTAATGCTTAAGCTCTTGATCAATCTGTCTATATATATATATATATATAGAAAATTTTCTTACATAGGATATTTAACATGACCTCCTTATAGCTAGTTCATGTCTCTCTACCAGTATTTTGCATAAAGCATTAATTAAGCAATCAGCTATTCTATCACTAATGACATTATAATTCATTCCCAGATTGTTGAAGAAATTATTTAAATATTTTCCATTGCATAACTGCAAAATATGAGTTAAAATAATAAATAGTTAAATATAAAATATTGAATGGATTCTGCTATTCAAACAAACAAAAAAGTTAATTTTTTTGGAGAGAAAATGTTGGCTATAATATTAAATGAGGAAAGATGTTGAATCCATGTAGGAGATAGGTTTATATCAAGTAAAAGGGAAAAATTGAATCAACTTTTAAATCTTCAATTAAAATGGCTAACATTAAATTACTACATTATGTTACATTATATTATATATACTATATATTATATGACTATATACTTGCATATAATTGTATATATGTACATAATTTATATAAAATTATATACTTATAAACATCATATACATAAAAATTAAATTAAAATATTCTTCTCAATTATCTATTTCTTTATAAAATTAAAATCAGTACTGGGGAATATTTATTTTTGAAAACTAATATTTTGATTCTTTTCTCCACTTATTGTGGGAAAGAAATAATGTTAAAAGCAATTTGAAATGAGTTGAACTTTTTTTTTTTATAATCCTGAGCTCTACATTATATACTACTTAGGAATTACTCATTTGAGATACAAAGTAAAATAATTACTTGTCATTTACCTTTTTATGAACATTTGGTAAAATTTATGTCACTTTAAAATTAAATTTAATAGAACTAAATAAATTAGCTTTATTTACTAATTAAGAGGCAAATTTAACCCCAAATAATAACCTAGGTATACTTGTTTATATTTGTAAACTATTTTAAAATCACCAATTGCTTATGATTACAATAGATTATGATACTGAAATTTTTTTTCTACTCTCATGGAAAGGTGTTCATGGAATAATCACCATAACTGTTGAGACAATTCTAGATCAGTTCCATTCTAACAAATTGAAGAGAATTAAAAGAAGTAGCTTGGAAACTAATGCCATGAATATGTCTGTCTATGGATAGAGACTATAGTAAGGAAAGAGTGGAGGGAGCAAAAGTTTGTTTCTTTAATTGACAATTGACTTTTTTTCCCACGATAGATTTTCTGCTGAGTGAGAACGAATAAACCTCTATGTAAAAATATTCAATTCAGTAAAAGAAAATAGATAAATCACTTCTTAGCTTTCTCTGCCATAGGGAACAACCTCAACTCTTCAAAATTTTGAAATCTTAGTATTTCAACCTGGAAGATTTTTAGATGTTTTTATTTATCTACCATAAGATTATTATGTTTGAAAGGACAACAAAACTCTAATTTTAATATGAAGAAACTTTGCCCTGGGGAAGTTATTTGGCTTTCTGAAGGTCACACAGTTTCAGAGGCAGGATTTGAGCAGCTCCTCTTACTCCTGAGTCATTGTAATTTATCTACTGTGCAATATCCCCTCCTACTATAATTGCCATGTATTATAATGAGGAAACTGAGACCTCGAGAAAAATTTTCTTCACACTTACACACTTCCTTACATCTGGTAAAGTCCTTTGGAATTCATGTTAGTCTAAAATTTCCTTTTCACAATTACATCTCTCTTATTTGGAATGACTATTTTAAGATCACTCTTCTTTTTTTCTTTGTAATCATTTTCTTCACTTGATCTTACAGACTCTATTTAAAATATAAATTCAAGGTACATACCTCTGATTGTGGCAGAAGACACTCAAATGTCCTTAAATAAATGTCAATAACCCTATATCTATGCAATTCTACACAGTGATGGGGATACAAGACTGGAAAATACCTTTTTAATTTACATTTCTCCTGCTTTGATTTATCAATGCCTATATATTACTATTAAAAACCCGCCACTCAGTTGCAAGGAACTAAATTTGTAAGATCCATTTGTTCAAGAGGGTGGATTGTAGCAGACAAGAATTTCTACTGAAAAGTTTATTCATGTAAAGAAAAGTTAAACAAATTTTTACCTTTGATCATATGCAAGTGCATTCTTGTCTCTCTTTCATTCTCCTAACAAGATCCAATATTTAACTGGATATCAGACAATGAATTCAATTTCCTATAAAAAGTAATGCATTTGTTTAGCTTAGTTAGGATTCTACCAAAATCAGAGCTGTGTTGCTGTGAATATTACATATAGTAGGTCTAATCAACAGAAAGGGTATAAGACTTTCTCCTACAATTAGTAGTGTAAGCTCTACCTCATTTGTCTTGTTTATTGCTTAATTAAAATCATTTTGCTACTGTGAGGTGGCTCTTGTTACCATGGCATTGACCATAATCTCCACATTGGTTTACTTTATAATTAACACTTGTCTGTGGTCATACAAATAGTGTTTGTAAAACCTGCAATGAAAACGCAGGTATGTTCACTAAAAATCCAGGACTTTTTCTGCTATACTTTATGCTTTTTCAAATATGAGAAATAATCCCAAATGGAACATGAAATTCAATAATTCAGATATACAAATAATTAACTGATTTTAAGTAAACTCTCCAACTGTGTTTGAGAAATTGAATTAATAAAGAAGGATTCTATAATTTTAAATTTTTTGTAATAATTCACCTACAAATTTTTAAGGGCTGATTTCCATATCTTCCTTAATTTGGCTATAAATGAGAGGCAAACGGGACCTCCGTGTAGCATACAATTCCTGATTTCTTCCTATAATCTTTATTTCCAAAAGGTGACTTTATTTTCATTCTCGAGAGTATTGTGTCTCATCTGATGAAAGGACACATTTCAAAAGACTTACTGTGTATAGTTTTCTTTCTATTTGATATTTATCCATTATATGTCCAGAGAGAAAATTCTTACCATACATAGTTAGATTAAAAGGTAGAGTTATTTTGAAGTAAATGCCAAAATGTCTTTCAATTGTCATGTTTTGACTTTATGAAAAACTTTTAGGTTTAGTGAAAAATTGAGATTTCACAGGATTCATTGAAGTGCTTTAGAGAAAGAAGATATCCTGTAGATATAAATCCAATTACTCTCTTTCCATGTCATTAGCATAGTTTTAGTTGGTCTTGTTCCTTCTAAGAATCTATGCATTTTTCTCTATTAACACTCAAGAAAATATTATAAAATCACCCTCCACCTCTCTCCTTTATTCATACCACAGAACTTTTGGAAGCATACAGGAGGAAGAAGTGATATTTTTGTTACTCTGGGTTACAGTGGGGGAGAACTCGGGGAGGGATATTCCAGATTGTTTATTCCTTATTTAAAAATGAACCTAAATCCATTTCAGGAGATTCTAACACTAATCAATGAATAAGGATTTATCAAATTTATACTACATAAAAAGCAGTATACTAATATCAATCCTTCACTGTCACATACATAACTATTCATTCAACATCATCAGTCCTCCTGACTCCTATTGCAATCACTGAAGATACTTGCTCTAGCTACAATTCTAAACTTTTCTCTCTCCTCTTCCTCCATTCTCTCATTTGAATATTTCACTTCTTCACCAAAAACAAAAACAACAACACAATGCAAGCAGTTCACTAGATCTTGATTCACTCAAAAACCTTAAGATTCTGAACACTTCTCCCTTTCCTCCGGATTAGGATGAAAATAACATTCTCTGCCATAGTCAAACCTTCCAAAGAAATTCTTTATACTATCCCCTCCCAACCACTCTGCAAACTTTTCCATCTATCATTGTATTTCTCTTATAAACATATTTAGGAACAGAGACAGACCTTCTTTGGACATAGGAAGTGGGGTGACAGGGAATAGGAGAGGATTCAATTGACCACACAACTGAATGGCCATGAATAGCATAAATCTGCCTCTGAAAGTGAACATATTGTTCTTTAAAAATCTGACTTGATGATATATTAGTGGTAAGAAGGGAGCAAAGAAGGAAGGAAGGAAGAAAAAAAGGAAGAAAGAAAGGAAGGAAGAGAGAGGGAGGGAGGGAGATATGGAGGAAAAGGAGGAGAGAGAGGGAAGGAGGGGAGATACATGGAAGGAAGGAAGGAAGAAAAAAAGAAAGAAGGAAAGGAAGGGAGGGAGGGGATTGAATTTAGGTCTTTTTATAGGTCTTAGAAGTGTTTTCACTAAAATAATTTTAAGTATGAGAGAAATAATCTATTAAATGGTTTTTAAAATCAAATTTATCAACTTTGAAAGAAGAAACACATTATACAGTTGTATACACATTGATTATTATTCCAGATACTGGTAGAAACAAAAAAAAATGGCGGGCATAGACAAGCTAAGCTATGTCCTATACCTAGCAAAATCGACAGGCATATCAACAGTGAGCAGCAAATCCAATTTTCTTTTAATGCCATTTATAGATTGTTTCTATTATACCTTCAAACAAAGTTATTAAAGTTTAAAAGTGGCACAAGAACTCTATGAGGGACAGGGGGGGCAGAGCCAAGATGGCAGAGTAGAAACAGCATTTCCAATGTGCTCTGCCCCACAAAAATTTCAAACAATGTGAAAGGGAGCTCCAAAAAACTTCTGGAGCCACAGCACCCACAGAACGGCACAGAGAAGCTAGCCTCCTGCTGAGGACAGCCCAGCAGCCCTGCAGGGAGCAGCCAGCACAGCACTCTGAGAGCAGGCAGCACAGCTCGCTGGGAATGGACAGCACAGCCCACAGAGCTGAGCCCAGGTCCACGGTTTTAGCCCCAGGGCAGCCGGGCATTCAGACGACTGGTGGGACCCCAGAACACCAGCAATTGTGGCGATTCCAGAATTATCAGGACAGATATGCCTAGGACAAAGTGAGAGGTTAGTGCCCTATGGACTTTGGGACCAGTATTTGGGGAACACGTGGCTTCCTCCCCTGGGGGCAAAAAGCTGCCAAAGAAACTGCTGCACAGAAGCCATTTTGCAGCTTCAGTAGTGCTTCTAGCTCCTGGTCTGCTAACTGTAGGAAGATCCAGCAATCAGTCTGGGGGTTAATCACTTTTGCTTTAAACTGCCTGGATCTGGATTGTGGTCTGGAGGGGGGGGGGGGGTTTGGGGTGGGTATCCAACTTGCCAGAGTGGGTGGAGGCTTTACAGAGGCCACCCAACTGGCAGAAGTTGTGAAGACCCCACACTTGGGCGGAAGCTCCCCTGTCTGGTGACAGAGTCCTACAGTGGCAACAAGCCCCAAAATCAAGTAATTAAGTGGCAACTTGCCTAGGCAAATGAAACAAAATAAACAGAAAAGTTCAACATTGGACTCCTATCTTAGGGGCAAAGAGGCTCAAAGCATGGAGGAGGACTGTGAGGTCAGAACTCCTGCACCAAAAGCCCCAAATGAAAATACAAGCTGGCTACAGGCCATAGAGGACCTTAAGAAGCAGATAAGAGAAGTGGGGGAAAATTTAGAAAGAGAAATGAAAAAGATGCAAGAAAAGTATGAAATGACAGTCAACAGCCTGACTGAGGGAAATAACACCTTAAAAAATAGACTGACTCAAATGGCAAAAGAGTCTCAGAAAGGCGATGAGGAGAAGAATGCCTTAAAAAGTCGAATTTGCCAGATGGAAATAGAATCTCAAAAGCTCACTGAGGAGATTCATTCCTTCAGAGATAGACTGGAGCAAATGGAAGCTAGTGACTTTATGAAAAATCAAGATACTATTAAACAGATCCAAACAAATGAAAGAATGGAAGGCAATGTGGAATATCTCATGGGAAAAACCACTAACTTGGAATATAGATCCGGGAGAGAAAATTTAAAAATTATTGGACTACCTGAAAGCCATGATCAAAGAAAGAACCTAGAAATCATCCTTAAAGAAATTCTCAAGGAAAATTGACCTGATGTTTTAGACCCAGAGGGCAAAATAGAGGTTGAAAGAATCCACAGATCACCTCCTGAAAAAGATCCCCAAAAGAAAATTCCCAGGAATATTATAGCCAGGTTCCAGAATCCCCAGATCAAGGAGAAAATAATACAAGCAGCCAGGAAGAAACAATTTCAATATTGTGGAAACACCATCAGAATAGCACAGGACCTGGCAGCTTCTACATTGAGGGATAGAAGGACATGGAATATGATATTCCAGAGGGCAAAAGAGCTGGGATTGAAGCCAAGGGTCACCTACCGAGCAAAACTGAATATCTTGTTTCAGGGGAAAATATGGTCATTCAGTGGAATAGAGGACTTTCAAGCATTCTTGATGAAAAAACCAGAGTTGAATAGAAAATTTGACATTCAGACACAAGAAGCAAGAGATGCTTAAGAAAGTAATCAAGGAAAAGAAATCAAAAGGAACTTATCAAAGTTGGACTATTTACACTCCTACATGGAAAAACAATAACTGTGTTTGATGAAACCTTTCTCATTATGAAAATAATTGAAGAAGGGTACATGGCATATGTTCACAGGTATACATGGATAGAGGGCACAGGTTGAATTTGATGGGAAGGGATGATTATATTTTTTTGGAGGGCAGTTGGGGTTGGGTGACTTGCCCAGGTTCATGTGGCTGGGTTTTTGTTTCTGTGTTGGGTGTCTGGGGCCAGATCTGGGCTCGGGTCCTTCTGGCTCCAGGGCTGGCTCGCTGCTTCACTGTGCCACCTAGCCGCCCCAAGGAAGGGATGATTCTTAAGGGGTGAAGTCAAGAGGTGAGAGAGGAAAGTGGCAAGAGGAGATGGAGAGAGACAGGGTAGGGCAAACTATCTCATGTAGAAGAGGCAAGGGGAAGTAGTTGCAGGGGAGGCGAAGAACAGGAAGGCAAAAAGGCAAAAGCATATTCTCATTGAAGTTGGCTCAAGGAGAGAATCACATACATACTAAATGGAATATCTTACCCTCACTCACTCTCCTGAGTAGGGGAAAGGAAGATGAGAGGGGGGATGATGGAGGGGAGGGCATTCTGGGGGGAGGGGAGGTTAGAAGTGCCAACTATCAAAGAGGGACAGTATCAAAGTAGGGAATGGACCAGGTGGGAGGTGAGACAGGTGGGAGGGAAATAAAAGCAGTCTTTTACAATATATCTACTATGGTAATGTTTTGCATAGATATACATGTACAACACATACTGAATTGCTTATCTTCTCAGAGGGAGTGGGTGACAGGGGAGAAAGGGAATGGATCTGAAAATCGAAGTTTTAAAATTAAACGTTTCATAAGATGTCCAGGCAGTGGGGCTCAGAGATTCACCTTGCCCTAATGGCAAAGTCGAAGGGGGTAAGGGAGAAGATATGGGAGAGAGCAGATTGGATGAGGGGATATATAGTGGGACTGCTATTCTGTGGTGGTGGGTAGAGAAAAAATGGGGGAAAATGTAACTCATAATCTGGTGGAAATGAATGATGTAAACCAGAAGATAATAAATCATTTGTTTAATTAAAAAAATAAACAAAAGAGAATTAAAAAAAGAAAAAAAAATTAAAAAAACAAGAAAAAAAAAGATAAAAAAAGAACTTTACTAGGGATATACTAGGTTACTTTTTGTGTATATCCAAGCAGAGTCAAGAGAGCCTTCAGTTACCATTTATTTTTGTAGCCCAGGACAGAGTTTGTAAATAAGAGTGCAAAGATTTTAGCCCAGGCTCTATCAGTCCAAAGTGAGAGTTCTTAGCATCATATTTCCTGTTTCCCAATTTCTGGACAGTTTACAGATATGCATTTATGTTATATGCATATGTATATTATATGTATAACAGTTTTGCATTTTATTATGTAGTATGTTTGCCCAGACATTGCCCTATATTTTTTATTTGCCGCGTTTGCCATTCTCCATTGACTATATATTCTGGATTTGTCATTAATAGTGTTTCTTTGACCAGTAGTAAAGCATTTGTTTCATCATTTTTTGTGAGGCCTTGATGAGGTATGAATTTTACTCGTCCTGGATTTTGGTTGTCCATAATGATTGATGACAAAATTTCTTTGACAGTAAGGATTACTGTTTGTTTGTTTGTTTGTTTTCAATTGTATCTGCCTAGTGTTTAGTATAGTGTCTTACCCATAGCAAATGCTTGTTAGATTAGAATGAATCGATGACTCATAGCTAGTTTGTAAATTTTAGCTAGCTTGATTTTTAAAAGAGAACTAGAAACAAAAAAGACCATAAAAAGTGTGTGTGTGTGTGTGTGTGTGTGTGTGTGTGTGTGTGTGTGTGTGTGCAAAAATCTGATGATGGGGCCAATATATATGAACTTTAGGTTGGAAAGTGGGACACAGAGAAATGAGGAAAAGGGAAGGGCTATATAAAAACATGAACTTCTCCTTCTGGAACTTTTTTCTCTCCCCTGCTTACCTCATAGACATAATAAGATTAACTATTTTTGAAAGATTCCCCTTTGTCCTACCCTTTTTCACTTGCCAAATTACTTCCATCATCTACCTCATTTATTCCAATTCACATCCTTCTTAAGGAAGCCTGAGGAAATAAAACACCATTTTGTTATTGGGTCCACTACAAATTTATGTTACATAATCTCAACTGAACCTTCACTGGAGTAGAGCAATTCTTCTCCTCCTCCATAATCAATTAAAGAGCCTACTCTCCACAGCAGTGGTCACAAAATTTCTCTTCTTTTTTTCAGGTTCTCCATGGCATCTTCTTATCAAAGTCTTTCCATTGAGGATTTTACCCCATAATTCATGAAAAATCCATTAATGATGATGATGATGATGATGATGATGATGATGATGACTAGCCATTTATATAGTGTATAATAAATATGCCAGTCACTAATTAAGCAAGTCCTCTACAAATATTACCAAATTTCATCCTTGCAACAACACTTGAGCGGGGGGAGGAGGTGAAGCTATTTTTATCCCCATTTTAAAGCTGAAGACACCGAGGTAAGAAAAAGTTACCTGTTTTTTCTGGGATCACAGAGCTAGTAGGTATCTGAGGATAAATTTGAAATCAGGCTTCTCCAATTGCAGGGCCCAGACCAGAATTCACGAAAAAGCTACTTATAACCTCCACATTTCAAATCACTTAGTTTCCTCCTTTTCTCCTAAAAAAGGTGTCATGGTCAACTTTGTCCTCCCAATTAATCCAGCAATTTGTCCCCACTAAAACTGAAATTCTCTCTCTGATCTTTGGTGCCTCTCTATCTAATGATTTTGCAGATAGCTACAATGCATCTGTTTCTACCTCATCTAAAACATACAAAAGCAAACAAACAAAAAATAAAGCATTTTTATTTTCTTACCATCTCTACTATATACTCTTTTATAACGCTTCTCATCTTCTTGAAAAAATAGTCCATACATGGAGACTACTCTTTCTTTACTTTCACTCTTTTATGAACTCTCTAAATTGTGAATGCTGACCTTATCACTCAATTGAAAATTTTCCCTAAAAACTAATGAATGATTTATTCACCAATTGTAGTGGTATCTCAAAAACAACATATTCAGAAAAACAATCCTTTCGCCTCTAAGAACAAACAAGCAGACACACACACACACACACACACACACACACACACACACACACACTACTCTCCTGAACTTTCCTCTGGACCACCAGCTTTTCAAAATACAGCCTGAAAACCTCAATGAAATGATACTCTTCATTTTCACTAACCCCCTAATAATATTCATTTTTATTTTTAAAATTTATTTCTTAAAATATATTTTCTTCACTTCTACCTTCACTCCACTGAAAAATAAAGGAAAAAAAATACAAACATGCAAAGTCAAATAAGAACTTCTGCATTGGTGTAATGCAAAGGAGTATTCAGCTCTTTGTTTCAGTTTTTCAAGTATTTAGCACCTTGTTTCAGTTCAAGTATCTTTGAGCCTTGCTCATGACTATATCATGTTTTTCTTATAAAAAGAACCTGTGAAACCCACAGTGGGAGGAACCTGTAAAAGACCAGAAAAGAAAGTACATAAGAGGTGGGGAGAACAAGGAGGAGGTTATGATATATAAAAGCTCAAGTGCAGCTAGGACTGAGCAGAACTGGGGAGAAGGATGCCTGTGGTGCCTGCACTTTGTCTGCCTGTGCTGATGTTACTTTGTCAGACCTCTATGCTGATAGAGGATATTGCTGCTGTTACAGAAGCCCTGGGACCTTATTGCAGGTTCAGAAGCCCTGACAGAGGACTTTCTTGATGTCTGTTTATAGAAGTCCTGGAGGAGGGTTTTACTGATGTTTTCAGAGGTCCTGGGACTTTACTGATCATTTGTGTTGATTTCTCAGACCATGTTTGTGGGTCTGTGATGATTTCACAGGCAGAGAGTGGTTTGATGAGGGTGTCTGCAATGTATGATTATTGTTGTGGCTCTGCTAAATTTTCTCTTCCCAGAAACAGAGACTTTGAAGGGCTTGAGCTGAACTGCTCCCGATGAGCTTTGAGGTGAAGCAGGAAATGGAATAGGAACAGGAACAGGAACTGGAACAGGAGGAGTGAGCTGTCTACCTGTAAATCCAGGTGATGGTTGGGTGAATTCAGGCAAGAGCTGGAAGCATGGAAGAGGAAACACAGAGTTTGGGAGCAAACCTCAAGTCAAGATGAAAGGACCTTTCCTTGGGTACTCAGTGATGACTGAGAAGATCATGATTTACTATATTGGAGGGGTGGGAGAACATTGTATTTTGTACCCCTTAAGGATGTTTGAGTTAAGGATGATTGGAAGCTAGTCTCCAATCAAGTGAAAGAAAACTTTATGGGGGTGGAGCTAAGATGGTGCAGTAGAAACAGCACTTCTGCCCAGTTCCCAATTCCACCTCCTCCAATTCAAGTACAAAATGACTCTGAACAAATTTTGGAGCCACATAACCCACACATTGACAGGGAGAAGCTAACTTCCCACTGAAGACAACTAGGCAGGGAAGCAGGAAGGGGCCAGCAAAATACTCTGGGAGCAGAGCCCAGCCCTGCCTGAGCCAGAAGTTTTAGCCTCAGGGTAGCCAAAACCAGCCACCAGCTGGAGGGACTTCAGATCACCAGCAGCTGTGGTAGTTTCTAGAATTAACCCATAGATGCTAAGGACAAAGGGAGAGATAAGAGCAGTGTGGACTTTGGGAAGAGGGAGCTTGGGAGTGCTGTCCAGCCTTTGCCACCTGGAGAGAGATGCTGCTGAGGTGTGCTGGCCATGCAGGCACCTCCATGTGGCTGCTTCAGAGGTCCTGGTCTCCAAATTAGAAAAGGACCAAGCAACCAGTCTGAGGGGTAATCGAGCTTGCTTTAACCTGCTTGGATCTGGATCGCTGTCGAGGTTGGAAAAACTGGGGTGCATGACCAGTTTGCCAAAATGCATATAGGCCTCGGAGAGGGCAGCCAACTAATAGCTCCAGCAGTTGAGAAAACCCCAATGATTTGAGGGTATATTGGTGTATGAATACAAATGTGAGTGGGTATATATGTGTGTGTACAGATATACATAGAGGGCACAGAACCAAGGGACTAGGAAGGGATGATACTTAAAAGGTGAAATTAAGAGGTGAGAGAGGAATATAATGAGAGGAGATGAGGAAAGACAGAATGGAACAAATTATCTCATATAGAAGAGGCAAGGAAAAAACATTACAATGGAGGGGAATAACAGGAAGGCAAAAAGGAATGAGTCAACCTTATGCTCAATGAGTTTGGCTTAGGAATTGAATGACATACACTAAATAGGGTTTCTTACCCTATAGGAGGGTAGGGGGAAGGGGATGAGGGGGGGTGATGGAAGGGAGGGCAGGAGGGAAATTGGAAGCACCCACTTTTTTTTTTTTTTTTATAAAGCAATTGGGGTTAAGTAACTTGCTCAAGGTTACACGGCTAGTCATTATTTATGTGCGGGTGCTCATTTTCTGAGGCCGGATCTGATCTCGGGTCATCCAAACTCCGAGGCCGGCGCTCTTACTCACTGCGCCACCTAGCCGCCCCGGAAGCACCCACTTTTGAAAAGGGTCAGTATCAAAGTACAGAATAGAACAAGTGGGGGATGGGATAGAATGCAGAGAAATATAATCAGTCTTTCATAATATATCCACTATAGAAATGTTTTACACAACTACACATGTACAACCTATATCGAATTGCTTATCTTCCCAGTAAGGGTCGGTGACAATGGAGGAAGAGAAAGAATCTGCAATTCCAAGTTTTAAAATCAATGTTTAAAAATGTGTGTGTGTGTGTGTGTGTGTGTGTGTGTGTGTGTGTGTGTAATTATAACCATTATTTTACATGCAACTGGGAAATAAGATATACAGGTACTGGGGCATAGAGATCCACTGTGCCCTACTGGAAAGTAAGAGGGGGAATGGGGGCAGATATGGGAGAGAGCAGATTGGGGGAGGGATATACAGTAGGATCGCAGTTTTGGGGTGGTGGGGTAGGGGAAATAGGGAGAAAATTTGTAACTCAAAATCTTGTGGAAATAAATGATATAAACTAAAAATAAACATAAAATTTAATTAAAAATAAAATAGAATAGACTCTCAAAAAATGAAGGAAGATTTTATGACTGATGAGATTAAGACAATGTGACCTAAGGGTGAGATACTTTTGTACTTTGTATCCTGAATTATATCTTTTGTTGAAAAGTATGTGGCCACTTTAGTAGTAAGTTGTTCTGTCATATTGCTGTGAATGTTGAGCTTTGGTTTATGTGAATGTTTTGCTTTAGTTTATTGCTGAATAAATAGAGAGTTCACTATATTATGTGATCAGAATCTTAAAGCTATTCACAGCAGCAGTCCTCTGGAAAACTGCTTATGCTTGACTTTTGACATTGGCCATGTCTTAATCAGTGCTTTGAGCCTACTACCTCTCTTTCAGGAAGTGGAAACTCCTCTAAGCTCATGGTTCATTATGAGTGTCCTAGAATCATGATTTGCCATTTCACTGATTAAAATTCTTATCTTTTTCCCCCCTTTTATAAGGTTTTTTGATTGTAAATTTGTCATATTTCTATCCCCTTCTTTGCATTTCAATCAAATTATCTTCCCAGATTTCTTAAAACCCCTCCTTCATAATTTCTTAAATTACATTTTTTTTCTAATTGGTTCAATCATTCACCAATTATTGGTCACTCCCAGTAGCAGCAAGCATCCCAGCATCCCAGGGTGGCTGCCAACACAGGTTGTTAGATCTGTTTTTCTAAAGGAAAGCAACTCAAAATGGGTTAACAAGATTACTTTAATCAATCAATCATATATCATTTACCTAGTTCAGGGGAAAAACGTCAGCACCTTGAACTTCAAAGTATATAGACAAAACTTACAAGACAAGAGAAACAAACAGATCAAGCAGACAGTCTTCCAAACTGTCCAACCAAAGGCTGCCCAGAGTCCCATCTGGTCAAATCACACAACATTTCTCAAAGTGAGACCCAAAGCAATGCCTCACACCAGGGATTACATAGCCTTCTCCTGGATCAGAGAATGTAACAATCCTCTTCACCCCCTGCCCAATCACACAGCATCAAGGTGTGGGCATTCCTGAAAAACAAGACTCCTGCCACAGGCTCCATGTGACCACATTCTGCCTATTGGGAGGCAGAGTATATTTTCAAATCGAGGAAGGTTCTCATAGGCTCTTAAGCCTATCAAAGGGCCTAGGGACAGGCAAGATCTTTAAATTTGCATTTCCCTTTCATTTAGCCCCAAGATCTTTCTGGCCCATAACATACACAATTTACATTTGAATTAGCACTAAACATCTCTTAGGTCACATTTTCAAGGTACATAACTAAAGTTACCAAATTGACCACAGGACCTTAAAGAAACACAAAATATTGCATTATCACATCAATTCACAACAAGAGTCCAAATAAAGTTCTCTTGGCCTGAAGGGTGTGTCCTTCCCTTTATACTGTTCCAGCCCCTGCTTCCAAGTCCAGAGAGGGTGCTGGGCAACAAAACCAACAGGGTGGAGTCCTTGGGGGTCCATGGCACTTCACCCCACCCACCACATTCACAAGTCCATCCTCCCCCTGGGTCCCAAACTGTGGGATGCAGCAAGGAAACACATTCAGTGCCCCTGCTTTGCCACACAGCCCTTATCTTGTCCTGTGTCTGAATTCCAAACTCCTGGGTTCCTTCTCCTCCAGCAGAAGGCAGCAGCTCCTGGCTTCTCCACAGGTCTCAGTGCAGGCAGCTAGTCAGCATGTAGTTTCTCTTTATTTGATACCATAAAAATAGATACTATGAATGTTATGGGCATGTGTAATTTGTTTTCCCCTTCCTTTGGTCTCTTGACTCTATAGTTTCAATATTACAATTAGTTTCTTTTTTAAGAACAGCTTTAAATTGCCTTCCAGAATAGCCAGACAAATTTACAACTTTACCAACAGTAAATTGAAGTGCTTGATTTCTCAAAGTCATTTGAGCATTTGTCATTTCATTACGTTTTGACAAATATTACCAACCTGATATGTATGTGATAGAACCTAAACATTTCTTTAATTTTCACTTCTTTAAATTATTAGTGATTCATAGGATTTTTTTTTTTTTTTAGCATGGCTTTTGAGAGCTTAGATTTCTTCCTTTTAGAACCACTTGTTCATATCCTTAGGCAATATATCAAATAGGGAATGACTTTTACTTTTGTATATTTCAATCGTTCTCTATATATCTTAAAAATTAGATTCATTGCAGATAGATTTTTTCCATGTTACCTTTTAACTTCTAATGCCAGCTACATTGCTTTCATTTATACAAAAATTTTTTAATTTTATATAATAAAAATATAAATTTAATCTTTTATGATCTTTTCTATCCATTGTTTGGTCATAAATCCTCCCAACCTTTTTCCAAATCTTGTAATGTATACCTCTTAATTGCACTCCCTGTCCCAAATTTCTCCATACTCTAATCCATAATCCATTACGCTATGAAAATTTTCACTCAACCCTAGACCTGACAAAATCATATTTCTATTAAATAAACTCCCCCATATATCTATTAAATCTAGGAGTAAAGATAAAATATTTTATCACTTAAATTTCTTCAGAAACTAGACTTTTCCTTTCTCCCCAGGTTTATAATATTTCATTCAAACATGAACAGACATGCTATATTCTACAATCCTTCTAATGCACAAATCAGTTTTAAAATTGAATAGACTAATGAACCAAAGTCTTTCCATAAGAAAAGTCTCATCCTAATATTGATATAAGGGAAGAAAAGTACAGGGAATGAAAACTATAGACAAATATTATTTGTGAATGACAATCAAGTCCTCAAGAGAAGGAAATTATCTCACTTACCAGTACATTGCCTACATTTCACAGAATAGTGATTTTTACAAATAATAGAAACTCAGAAAATGCTTATTGACATAACCTGAAGTGACTGAATGATTAAAAAAAATTAAACATTATTACCACCAACATAATAGATAAATTAAAAGTGGGTGAAAAGAAAATCTGAGGTAGATTAATAGGTGGTAGATTCTTTAAGTATTTATCATACATTAGCCATAACAATCAAAGCTCCTAGCTTCAGAACATCAAAAATAGTGTCAAGTTAAAGTTCTTTTGTTCTCAAATTCTGTTCCAAAGGACACAGTACCTTTTTTTTTATTTGTTCATATTTTATAATTCCAGAAACAAAGAGAGAGAAAATAAGGAATTTGTTAATCAACAAAGCATATTACTGTATGACAAGTGGTAGGTGTCAATTTATTATATACATTGTACAACAGATAACTTTAAGTTTCTCTAATTAGTGTAGGCATGGAACATGGAAAACAGACGCATGCACTGGAATAACATCTTTGCTTTAGACTATTGAACACAATGAAAGGTTATACTTTAAAAAAGTGTCTCTTACAGCCGACTTATTAGGAATGCAAAATTCTTATTTGCATTTGAGTATACATTTTATACATAAATATAGTATTTTTCAAGTTAAGTATGTGCACCTATGAATGAAAATGAATGAAAAAAAAATACCTGTGGTGTTCATTTTGGCAAACACATACCAAGAATTTTATCAGAAGTCTTAAAACTAGAATTGCTTTGTATGTTTTGATTTTGAGATAAAATATTGAAAATGAAAGTTTTGGTAGTAGCAAAAAGGGTGTGGGTCATCAAATGCATGTCAATTGATTGAGCAAGCACTAAATAAGTTATACATGAAATGTATTATAATATTATTGTGCCACAATACATGAATAATATAAATGCAGAGAAACATGAAAATTAATTCTATGAATTAAATAAAATTATGTAAAGAGAAGTAGAAAAGCAGTATAAGCAATGATTACATTAATGCAATTGAGGAGAATAAGGAAACAGAATATTTGAAATATTTGAAAATTACAGTGACCTTTGTCAAAAAGAAGAGAAAATAATGTGACTCATCCTCATCTTTGCAAAAGTGGGGGTCAGGGGTAATAATGGAAAACAGTTTTAAACTTGCAAAGTAAGGAATACTCTCTCTCTCATATGTGTCCCTTTCTCTCTATTCACATAGCCATAACCATGTTGCTTCTGAATCATCTTTCAGTTGAGCTATTACATTCGTCTAACTGGTTTACTATATCTAATCTTTCTCCTTCTTGAGTGGGTATTTTATCCAGCCAAAGTTATTTTCCTAAAGCACAGATCTGTCCATTTCATTCCTCTGCCCAAGAGGGTATGAAATTCAAAGGCAAAGGACAATGTCTTAGAAATTTGATTTGTTGGGGCAGCTACGTGGTGCAGCGAGTAAGAGTGCCCACCCCAGAGTCAGGAGGAACTGGGATCAGTTCCGGTGTCAGAAAATTAGTAACCACACATAAAGATAACTAGCAGTGTAACTTTGAGCAAGTAACTTAACACCACTTGCTTTAAAAAAAAAAAAGAAATTTGATTTGTCATAGGGTGTAATGAGGGCAAAATGAGACATGAGCAAGGACAAATAAAAGGGGGGAAAATGGGAATGAAATGGACAGATATAATATAGGGTTGTGGAATCAACTGGACTTGAAAATTTCCAGTATTGGAAACCAGTTAAATATGTAATATGAAGTAGACTGAGGCACTCACGTACCTCCTGGATGCTCTTTCTAGTAAGATAGTGAAAATGTTATGAAATTGGAAATTTTTGCATATATAAGTATGCATAACCTAAATGGTAGGTTATAGAGTGTGGGAAGATGCAATACTAGTAGCTAGTGGAGTCCGGCAGGCAAAGTTTCTTAAACTAAACCTGGAAAGAACCTACTTATTTAGCCACTAAAGTGAAGATTGAATATATTTCAAGAAGAATTGATTTCAGGCAGGAAAGAGAGTGCTGTGAAAATGCCCAGAGAAATATATTTTGAATTGATTTTGTTGTGCCTTATATGTGACACTTTACCTCCCTTCCCTTTGACAAGTGTGTCTTTTTTTTTCCCTCAGTACCAAGAAATAGTAGCATAAAGAGAGAAATTAAGAAAGTTCAGGGCAAAGACATCAGGTATACCCACATAAAAACAATGCCATCTGGATGTTAATCTGACATATATTGGCTCTCCCTATAGAATGTAAACTCTAGAGGGAAAGGATTGTTTTATTTTATTTTTGTTGTATTCCTGACACCTAGCAGAATGTCTATCACTTAATAACTTCTCAAAATGTTTGATGATTATTTATTAATTGGCTGATTGATTAATACTGGAACTTTATAAGTGAGAGGAACAACAAAAGTATATAAGTTTTCTTATAGAAATTTTGAATTTCTAAAAATGAATGGTGAAGGTCATATAGATATCTTTGGTATTAATCTCTTTATGTTTTCATAGGTATCGTATATCCAGTCGTTTCCTCTCTAAATTTATGATAGCTTTGCTTTTAAGTTTCTGTGAAATATATTCTTATTCTCATGATATTAAATTAGTAGAAGCTGAACATTTAATAATGTGGTTATTGTTTCCTGTGAAGAATCATAGTATGTTTCCTATAGCAGGTACTCATATTTATATGCACAGACCGCTTCAGGAGAAAAAGGTATTTGTAATAAATAAACAATGTATATACATACAGTGATAATTTAGCCAAGGATGGGGAGAATTAGAGAATTCATTAGTGGAAAAAAGAACAGGAGCCAAGATGGCAGAGTGGAAAAAGCACATCCAATGTGCTCTCCCCCCAGATCACCTCCAAACCATGTAAAAGGGGACTCTGATCAACTTCTGGAGCCCCAGAACCCACAGAACGACACAGAGAAGCTAACCTACTGGTGAGGACAGCCCAGCAGCCCTGCAGGAAGGGCCAGCTCTGCACTCTGGGAGCCGACAGCCCAGTGCACCGAGAGCCAAGTCCAGTTCTGCATGAGCTGCAGGTTTAGCCCCAGGGTGGCCGGGCCAGCAGCTGGCCAGGTGGACCCCAGAACACCAGAAGCTGTGGTGATTCCAGAGTTATAAACACAGACATACCTAAGACAAAGTGAGAGGTTGGTGCCCTATGGACTTTGGGACCAGTATTTGGGGAACACGTCGGCTTCCTCCCCTAGGGGCTAGAAGCCGCTGAGGAGACACACCATTTTGCAGTTTCAGTGGAGGTCCAGCTCCTGGCCTGCCAACTGTGGGGAGATCCAGGAATCAGTCTTGGCGGGCAATCACTCTTGCTTTAACCTCCCTGGATCTAGATTGTGGTCTGGGGTGGAGGTTGTGGGGTGGGTAACCAGCTTGCCAGAACCATAAGTTGTGAAGACCCCAACATTGGGATGGAAGCTCCCCTGTATGGTGGCAGAGTCCTACTGTGGCAACAAGCCCAAAAGTCAAGTAATTAAGTGGCAACATGCAGAGGCAAAGGAAACAAAATAAACAGAAAAATGCAACATTAGACTCCTATGTTGGGAGCAAAGAGGATCAAAGCATGGAACAGGAGGAGAACTGTGAGGTCAGAAATCCTGCTCCAAAAGCCCCAACGAAAATATGAGTGTGTTACAGGCCACAGAGGACCTTAAGAAGGACATTAAAAATCAAATAAGGGAAGAAAAATTGGGAAGAGAAAGGGGAAGGATGCAGGAAAAGTATGAAATGAGGGTCAACAGCCTGACTGAGGAAAACAACACCTTAAAAATAGACTGGTAAAGGAGGACCAAAAGATCAATGAGGAGAAGAATGCCTTAAAAAGCCAAATTTGCCAGATGGAAAAAGAATCTTTAAAGCTCAAAGAAGAGATTCATTCCTTCAGAGTTAGACTGGAGCAAATGGAATGTAATGACTTTATGAAAAATGAAGATGCTGTTAAACAGATCCAAACAAATGAAAGAATAGAAGGCAATGTGAAATATCTCATGGGAAAACCACTGACCTGGAAAATAGATCTAAGAGAGATAATTTATAAATTATTGGACCACCTGAAAGCCACGATTAAAGAAAGAACACAGAAATCACCCTTCAAGAAATTCTCAAAGAAAATTGCCCTATTATTTTAGACTCAGAGGGCAAAATAGAGGTTGAAAGAATCCACAGATCACTTCCTGAAAAAGATGCAAAAAGAAAACTCCTAGAAATATTATAGCCAGATACCAGAATTCCTAGATCAAGGAGAAAATACTCCAATCAGCCAGGAAGAAACAATTTTAATATTGTGGAAACACAATTAGAATAGCACAGGACCTGGCAGCTTCTATACTGAGGGACTGAAGGTCATGGAATATGATATTCCAGAGGGCAAAAGAGCTGGGAATGAAACCAAGGGTCACCTACCAAGCAAAACTGAGTGTTTTGTTTCAGGGGAAAATATGGTCATTCAGTGGAATAGAGGAATTTCAAGCATTCCTGAGGAAAAAGCCAGAGCTGAATAGAAAATTTGGCATCCAGGCACAAGAAGCAAGAGATGCCTGAGAAAATAATCAGGGAAAAGAAATCAAAAGCAACTTATCAAAGTTGACCTATTTACATTCCTAAAAGGAAAAACATTAACTATGACTGAGGAAACCTTTCTCTGTATGAAAATAATGGAAGAAGGGTGTATGGTCATATGATTACATATGTGAATGTGTGTATATATGTTTACAGGTATACATGGATAGAGAGCATATATTGAATTTGTTGGCAAGGGATGATACTTAAGGAGAGAAATTATGAGGTAACAGAGGAAAGTGACAAGAGGAGATGGGGAGAGACAGGGTAGGGTAAACTATTTCATGTAGAAGAATAAAGGGGAAATGGCTACAGGGGAGGGGAAGAACAGGATGGCAAAAAGTCAAAACCATATTCTCATTAAATTTGGCTCAGAGAGAGTATGACATACATACTAAATGGGATATCTCAACCTGCAGCAGAGTAGGTGGAAGGGGATGAGAGGGAGGAGTATGTAGGGGAGGGCATTCTGGGGGGAGGGGAGGTTGGAAGTACCCACTATATAAGTGGGCCAGGATCAAAATAGGGAATGGACCAGGTTTGCGCATGGGATGCGTGGGAGGGAATTATAAGCAGCCTTTTACAAGACATATATATATATATATATATATATATATATATATATATATATATATATATATGTGTGTGTGTGTGTGTGTGTGTGTGTGTGTGTGTGTGTGTGTGTGTGTGTATGTATATATATGTACATATGGATATATATGTATATATATGTACATATATACTGTGTTAATGTTTTGCACAGCTATACATGTACAACACAAACTGAATTGCTTATCTTCCCAGAGGGAATGGGTAACAAGGGAGGAAGTGAATGGATCTGAAATTTGAGGTCTTAAAATTAAATGTTTCAAACATATATAAATACTATTATTAATATTATATTGCATGTAATTGGGAGATAAGAAATGCAGGAATTTGAGCACAGAGATTTACCTTGCTCTAATTGAAACATCAAAGTGGGTATGGGAGAAGATATGGGAGAGAGCAGATTGGAGGAATCGATATCTTGTGGTACTGCTATTCTAGGGTGGGGAGTTGAAATCCACTTTAAAAGTCAGGAGATAGGCAATCACAATAGGGAAGAATTGGAGAAACAAAAAGGATTGAAAATTATTAAAGAGAGTGAGAAGGACAAATTATACAAGGGGACAGCACTGATATTCTATGCACATCTGAAGCCTGAAAAAGGAATATGAACTGTTCTCAAACACAAAAAGCATTCTTGGAAGACCTCAAGAAGGATTTTAGTAGCTAAATTAGGGAGGCAGAACATAAATTGACCAATTATGTTCAAATCACAATTGCCATTATGTAAAAAAAAAATATCACTGAAGAAAGCAGCTACTTAAAAAATAAAATTTGTGAAATGGGGAAGGAGGTTCAAAATCTAAGTGGAAAATTATTTTTTTTTATTTTTTATTTCTTTCCCACATGCTTTATTAACTTCTGGTTTACATCATTCATTAAAGCCAGATTCTGAGTTAAATTTATCCCCATTTTTTCCATACATACCACCCCAGAATAGCAGTCCCTCAGGATATCCACTCATACCATCTGCTCTCTCCCATATCTTCTCCCATACCCTCTTCAATTTTTTCAATAGGGCAAGGTTCATTTTTGTGCCACATGTGCAACAGGCCACATGCCTGTAAAACTTATTTCCCTATTACATGTAAAATAGTATTAATAATAGTATTTATATATTTTTTAAACATTTGATTTTAAAACTTTGAATTCCAGATTCATTTCCTTTCTCCCTTGTCACCCACCCTTAATGGGAAGATAAGCAATTCAATATATGTTGTACATGTGTAGCTATGCAAAACATTACAATAGTAGATATATTGTAAAAAACTGACTATATTTCCTTCTTTCCTATAGCACCTCCCCCTTGGTCTATTCCCAACTTTGATCCTGACCCTTTTCAAAAGTCGGTGCTTCGAACTTCACTCCACCCCTTCCCTCCCACCCTCCCTTCCATCAACCCCCTCTCATCCTTTTCACCCCTACTCTCCTATAGGGTTAGATATCCTATTTAGTCTATATGGCATTCTCTCCCTGATCTAAACTCAGTGAGAATAAGGTTTTGCCTTTTTGCCTTCCTTTTCTTCCCCTCCCTTGTAACGAATTGCCCTTGCCTCTTTTTATGAGATAATTGACCCCATTCTGTCTCTCCCCATTTCCTCTCATTATATTCATCTCTCACCTCTTAATTTCACCTTTTAAGTATCATCCCTTCCTGTTAAGTATGACCTGTGCCCTCTATCTATGTATACCTGTAAACATACATACACACTGTCATATATATATATATATATATATATATATATATATATATATATATATATATATATATATATATATATTCATATGCCCATATATCCTTCTTCAACTGATTTCATACTGAGGAAGGTTTCATCATTTGCACTTGTTGTTTTTCCATGTAGGAATGTAAAAAGTTTAAGTTTGATGAGTTCATTATGATTTCTTTTCCCTCTTTACCTTTTCAATCATCTCTTGCTTCTTGTATCTAAATGTCAAATTATCTATTCAACTTTGGCTTTTTCATCAAGAATCCATGAAAGTCCTCTATTCCACTGAATGACCGTATTTTCCCCTGAAACACTATACTCAGTTTTGCTGAGTAGGTGATTCTTGGTTTTAATACCAACTCCTTTGCCCTCCAGAATATCATATTCCAAGTCCTTTGATCCCTCAGTGTAGAACCTGCCAGATCCTGTGCTATCCTGATTGCATTTCTACAGTATTCAAATTGTATCATCCTGGCTGCTTGTAATATTTTCTCCTTGATCTGGGAATTCTGGAGCCTGGCTATAATATTGCTAAGAGTTTTCTTTTGGGGACATTTTTAAGGAGGTGATTGGTGGATTTATTCTACCTCTATTTTTCTCTCTGCTTCTAAAACATCAGGGCATTTTTCCTTGAAGATTTCTTGAAGTTTGATTTCTAGGTTTTTTTTTTTCTTTGCTCATGGTTTTGAGGTAGTCCAATATTTTTTTAAATTATCTCTCCTGGATCTTTTTTTCCAGGTCAGTGGTTTTTCCCATGAGATATTTTACATTGCCTTCTATTCTTTTATTTGTTTGCATCTGCTTAATAGCATCTTGATTTCTCATAAAGTCACTAGCTTCCATTTGCTCCAGTCTAACTCTGAAGGAATATATCTCCTCAGTGACCTTTTGAGATTCTTTTTCCATCTGTCAAATTCGACTTTTTAAGGCATTCTTCTCCTCATTGCCTTTTTGAGCCTCTTTTGTCATTTGAGTTAGTCTTTTTTAAGGTGTTATTTTCCTCAGTCAGGCTGTTGTATCTCCTTTCACACTTTTCTTGCATCTTTCTCATTTCTCTACCCAATTTTTCATCCATTCCTCTTATCTGCTTCTTAAGGTCCTCTATGACCTGTAACCAGCTAGTATTTTCATTTGGGGCTTTTGGCGCAAGAGTTCTGACCTCCCAGTTTTCCTCTTGTTCCATGCTTCAGTAGTCTTTGTCCTGGAAATAGGAGTCTAATGTTAAAATTTTCTGTTTATTTTGTTTCCTTTCCCTAGGCATGTTGCCACTTTTGGGCTTGTTGCCACAATAGGACTCTGCCACCAGCCAGGGAAGCTTCTGTCCCAAACGCTGGGGTTTTCTTAACTGCTGGAGGTATTAGTTGGGTGTTGTCTCTGAAGCCTCCACATGCTCTGGCAAGCTGTTCACACACCCCAAGACCTCCACCCTAGACCACAATCCAGATACAAGAAGGTTAAAGCAAGAGAGATTACTCTGTCCCAGACTGGTCCCTGGTTCCCCTACGGTCCACTGGCCAGGACCTGAAACTGCAATATGCTGTTCACTGGCCAGGGCATCTCAATGGCTTCTTGCCCCCAGGGAAACAAGCTGACATGTTCTCCCCACTAATGATTCCCAAAGTCTATACTGCACTAACCTCTCACTTTGGCCTTTGCATCTATGTGTTGGTAATTCTTGACATGCCACAGCTGCTGGTTTTCTGTTGTCCCTCCAGCTGTCTGCTGGTCTGGCCGCTCTGGGTCTAAAACCTCTGACTCATGTGCTCCTGGGTTCTGCTCCACTGTGTTGGCCACTCCCTGCTGGGCTGTGGGGATGTTCTCAGCTTGAGTTTAGCTTCTCTGTGTCATTTTAGGTGTTCTGTACCTCTGGAGTTTATTCCAGGGTCACATTTTACATAGGTTTGGAAGTGATGGGAGCCAGAGCTTCCTCAGAAATGCTATTACTACTCTGCCATCTTGACTCTGCTCCAACCCCAATCTTTTTTACATGAATGAAGCTTTTATCTATATTGCTTTTGAAAATTCATATAAGCAAAGGGAAAATTACTCAGGCAGCCACTTGAATTATAGGTTGGAAGGGGCAGTACTTTAGAAGAAGATTGTTTAGGAAAATATTTCAACAGTTTAAGCAGATAATATATAAAGTCCATAATAGGGCGATGGTATAAATAACAGAAAGGAGGATACAAATTTAAGAGATAATCTATTGTTACAATCAACATTATTGGGCAATTGACTGGATGTAAATCATCATAAGACTTGGAATAAATTTTAATACCTAGAACTTTTGCTATTTCCCACCACCTTCTAGTTTTTATTCAGTTTTCTTACACAAAATTATGTCAATATGCTAGTTGACAGATAATAAATTCTAACAGTGGCCATATAGATTAGCAATTATTCTTGCATGTGCTAGTTTCAAGAATGGGTAACTTTTTATGACCATTGTCTAGTATGCACCAATAGATGGTTCACTTCCTGTATCTCCTTAATTGACTGTATAATGCCCAGTCAATTCTTTCAGCTAATTGATGTACTATTAGAGATGCTTTTTTAATCTTGTTGGCTTATTTTTCTTTACCTCTTTGAATAAGTCTTTTAAAAATAACTCATTATATTTCTATGAGGGCTTTATTCCTTGTGAAACTGTTTTGAAATTAATAATACATTCCCTGCTAATTGCTCTATTGCCAACATACAGTCTTCAAAACATTTTTGATTTACTTATTCTATTTTCTTTGCAAAATATTCAGATTTTCACAAAATCTCTATTGTTCACAAAAACTTAGGTAAAAAGAAGTAATGTGCCAGCTGCTACAGACTTCATCAACTAAATCTTATTTTTAAGTTCAGGAAATGGATACTAAACATTAAAAGCTGAGATTTTATTCAATTTATTCCACTTTGCATTTTACACTTCTATTATGAAAACTTACTAAAATCTTATGAATCACAAACTATCCTAGCACCATAGCTTGTGTGGTTGGCCCTAGAAAAATACACTAAAATGATCAAATATTGTCTTCACACTTTTCCCATAATTCATTTTAACATACATTTTATCCTTTTAACTACTTCATTTCCTAGGTTCCTATTAACTTCATGCTTTCCCCTGATTTGGGCAGTTTCTCCTCAGGAATATACATTTTGATTATATGACTTTCTCCTTTTTTCTTATAAAACAACAAATCAGTTCTGTAGGGTAAGAGTAGAGTGGAACAACAACAAGAACTGAACTCCTATTTAGAAAACCTGGGTTCTCATGCCTTATTATTCAGGTAACACTGATCATGTCACAGAATCACTGCATTTCAGAAATTGTAAGTAATTTCATAAATCTTCTAATAACTCAGCAGGAATTTGTTTGGGAGTTATATAAGTTCCCTGAGACTTGCTTTCCTAACTAGAGAAATGGGTATAATACTATAACACTTGCTTTGCTTCATTGCATTTTTTGCCTCACTTGATTTTACCTCATTTAATTCTAATGAAGTTTAAATTGAAAATCAACATCAATGTGCACAGGAAAAAAAAAAAAAAACCTTCTGCTTTTCTCCCTCAATGGGTGCTAGAGTAGATCAGGAGAAGCAGAGAGGATAGGATGGGAAAGAAAAATGAGGGAGGCAAGGTTAGCAGGAAATGAGTATGACAAAGTTAAGATTGTGTGGAGAATAAGGCTTTATAGTATATCACAAGGAGGAGTGATGGACTGAAAATGAATTATGAAGCTGTATTTCAGTCTAGGGAGCCTAATGGATGTAGAAGTTTTTGCTAAATATAAGTGGATGTCCAGCAGCCTTCTCTTCCAAGTCTGAAGATCATGTAACCTGTGTTCCTGCCACATTTGTTTTAAAAAATGCAGTACAAGTATATATGACCTTTTCATTCCACAGTAAAGATTCTGGGAATCTCCACATTGTCCTCATAGGAGTCAAAATATTGTTCACCTGACTTAAAAGGTGGGAAGCTAATCCAACTTGTTAGTGAACTGTGTCTTTAAAATTAAGCTTTTTTTTTTTTTTTCGAACTACAACGAACATTAGAAAACTTCATTTTGCATATGAGAAACATTATTATCTTCACTTTTCCAAGATTACACAGCTGGGCAAAGGTAAACACACATCTTTTGAATTTCTGCTCTTTGAATCACACTGACTTGCTAATTTCTATATTCAACAGCCCAGAAAAAAAAAAAAAAAGGAGACAAAATGAACTGAATCTTAAAACAAAGAGCCACTCATGGCAACATGCTGGCAGATCAGGAATCAAGTCAGAAAGCTCCCTCTGAATCAATTGGAAAGAAAAGGAAAATAATGTTGAGTATCTCCCCTGATGGGATAAAAGGAGAATAATACACCAGGGACAATAAAGGATCACAAAGGTAAAGTCTTTAACTTTAAGTAGTTTTGCTTTTAATGGATTTGAAATACTTAAACTATAAATTTGAAATCCTAACATGAATTTCCTCAATTTGGAGTACAGGCTGATATTAAATTGCCTCCTCAATTGTTACAAGAATTTTGATACAGTGGGGGCATAAAAAAAGCAAAAATCAATTTTTTAATTGCATGGAAATTATGAAACTCTTGAAATATGAGGTGTGACTAACAAGTCACAACAAACTCTTGAAATATGAGGTGTGACTAACAAGTAATATCAGTTTTTAGCATATATGTTGATTTGCTAAAAATATGATAAGTTTTTAGCAAATATGCCAGGGCTTATATATCCAAATGAGTCCTTTAATGGAGACAAAGCGGGAATTGATTTACTTCAACAATGTTGCCATTGCTTTAGAGCCTTCCCCACATCCTTTGAAATAATCTCAATAATGATAAAACTTAATGTAGAGTGTGGGTGAGTGAGTATGTATTCATGTGTGTTTGTGTTGCTCATGTAGTTTATATGCATGTCCACTTGAGGAGGTGTGAATTGATATCACTGGAATCTTGCCCTCTTCTCCCAGAGAAACTTTCATTCTTTCCAGAAACAGACCAACAGAGGTGGTCATGATGCCGGCCATACTGCTCTCCTCAGAGGTGTAGCATTGACCTAGAAGTATATCTATATGCACCATTAATTATTGCCAGTCTAAGGGAAATGAGTGAATTTAAGTTGTTTCTCTGGGTTTTATCCCTTAAATGGGAAAAGTACTTATATATGAAGGACTGACCCTTTCCCACCAAATGCTAAAATATCATGCATGACAAGTAGTGAATAGTGAATAAACCTATTTATCCAAGCAGATAGCAAATAGAAATAATTTAAGTTTTTTTTTCTTTCAGATTAGAATAGATGAGATAATTCAAAGAGTGGATGAATCTTCTCCTAGGAGGGAGATGGTTTAGCTCAACAAAGATAGAATCTTGAATCTCACACAAAAGGAAATTCCCTGAAGCTCCTATGGAAAGAAAAAGGATGTCTCTCTTCTCCCAATCTGTTCTGCAAATATTACCACAAAGAAAGGCATTCAGCATTCAGTCCTCATTCTTTCCATCAAGAGGAACAGTCTGGTGAAAATGTTCTGGTATTCAAGCTAGGTTTACATTAGTATCATAGAAAGATCCAGAAGAGTCATTGGATATCATTGATACTATCATTGATGCATCTCATGCTATCTATCAAGAAGCATAAATACAGATATATTAAAGAACTAACAAAAGCTCATGTAATCATGTGACAATAGTAGAGGAAATTCCTTTATGAATATTTTAGATTTTTGAAAATAATAAAAACTATTTGGAGCTATGCCCATTGAGTTAGTTGTGTGATAACACTGTATAAATGTGTTAGAGAGGAAAAAACAAACTCTCCCACAAAATGCAATAATATGAATGGATCTAGTCATGGGACTATCACTGAGACATGGTATAATATACATACATACATATATATGTGTGTATATACATACATATGCACACATATACATATATACACATGTAACATGCGTGTTGTGTATATATATGTATATAAATAGAATTTCTGTGCGTGTGTGTATGTGTATTTATATGTATATATAGGTACATTGTGTATATAAATGTGTGTGCATGCACACATTTTACAGAATATACTGAAACTAAGTTGTGATTTTAACAAAATGTATCTATCTAGATAGCTATCTCAATCTCTGTGAGTATATATGGACATTTTTATATGTCTATCTTCAGTGCAGGATTTGTAATCATAGAACCTGGCTTCAATTTGAGCTCTGCTACTGAGTACCTGTCTTATCTTGTTCAATTCACAACTTATCAGAGTCTCAATTATCTTCTATAAAATGAGAATTAGACTCGATAACTTCTAAGGTGACTTATAGTTTTAAATGTGTGATTTGAGTAAACTTCCTAAGAATAAAACTTCTTAAAATTAATACAAGAGACCCTGCTATAGATATATTCCTATTTTGTAAACTTTACTGGTTAACAATGGAGGGAATCTAAATTTTTAGGGCCCGAAAATATTTCAGGGAGATCTGTGGCAAATGTATCTCTCAAATTTCCATCCTCGTTCTTCTGTAAACATTCACATGAATTCATGGTTAATTTCATCATCTATTCTCCTTTTCCTACCATATATCTATGTTATGCATTCCAAGCCACAATCATTCATTTTGTGTTATTCACAAAAGTAAAGTATATATGAAAATCCGAGTATAATGTATTAGTTAGTTAAGTAGAAAAATTCACAAAAAGAAAATTATATTGTCCTAAAAAGGGAAGCACTAAAGTTTTCTAAACTAATTGTCAATTTTGCATTTGCAAGAACTAATTTTGCTGTAGATGTTTCTAGACCAGGGACCCAATTCATTGTGTCTTACATCTTAGTGATATCCAAATTCAATAATATATTTTATATCACTCTACATTCATTTGAGATTGATTTGTGGGGTTCTTAAATTTATTCTATTTTTTGTCTATAATCCTATCCCAACTATCAAATCATCAGGAAGCTTTTTGGTGTTTCCTGGATATTGATCTTCCATAGTATTCCTACCTAATCATTATCAATCTAAATTTTCCATCCACCCAATGAAGAAAAACTAGAAAAAAATATAAAAAGACATAGACATTGATGCTATTACCATTCCCTACTATATAATGAACACATTGTTTTATATGTAGAATAATTTTTGATTTGTATTTCTCATACTAATTATTTTCCTTACTATATAATTCAAATGTAGAAAAATTGAATAAAACAAAAGTACTTTTTATATTCTTCACAGATCTAAAGGTACTAAAAGTCTATCTTTAATGAGTAGTTCAGGTTTCAGAATACAGATGAGAAGAGTTATTCTTAAAAACTCTTAGGCAGAATAGAGTTAAGTGTCAAAAAAGAGAAAGTATTTAGTAAGCTAGAGAAGAGGTAAATAAATGTGAGTTTATATCCCCTAAATGCTGATAAAATGTAAATTTGGATTGTAAGTTGTGATTAGGTAATCATTATATAGATGCCAGATATTCCATTTCCACCTTCACAAACTATCACTTGATTTCTTTCCGTAAGCAAATGCAGAATTCTTCTATAACCTTGTAGCCAAATTGATTATTTATATTTGTTCTCTCTAATGCTGACTTTTTTATTTTACCCATAGAGATAAGTCCTAAGATCATAAAGACATGTTTTGAAGTCTTGGCTCTGACATATATAGCTATATGAATGACGATCTCAAAGTGGGCAAATTGAAGAGATGAAACTGACTTGAATTAGTAAGATTGAGATTCTTTGTCTCAGAATTATTTGTATTAGAGAAAACACAGGTGTACCCCTTGATTTTAACCTAGAAAGGCTTCAGAGTTTTATCAATGTACAGGAAAATATTAACCAAAATTCAACTTCTTACATATGGGTTTTAAGAATATATACACATATATGTATACCCATACATACATACACATATACATGCATACACACACACACACACACACACACACACACATACACACACATAGAAAGCCAGGCTTTCTACTAGTACCTGAGGATACAAGGGCCAAAAAATGACATAATCCCCACCCTCAGGGTTCCTAACATCTATTAGGCAAAAGAGTAAATACATATATAAAGATTTATAGAATGCATATATTTCATATAAATACATGTCCATTAAATAAAAGTCCATAAGGGAAGGAGGGCACTAGTACTCAGGAGGATCAGAGGTGACTTTGTTTAGAATGTCATGCTTGAACTGTACCTTGAAGGAAAAGAGGAATTTTATGAAGTTAGTTGAGGGGGAGGTACATTTCAAAGAGAGGAAACCAGCAAGTGAAAAGACTATGTATAAATGTGTTTTGGCTAATTCCATTGCATAAGTGCATTCATTTTCATTAGTTTACTTAGAACTTGAAATAACTTTTCTCTGTATGAAAACACATCATACCCAAATGCTTGATTTGGAGACTTCCTGAACACAGTCTAAGGGTCTTGTATCTTAGTCCTCATTCTAAAACATACTTTGAGAACTGTGTCCCCAAACTTTTGTTGAGGTGGAGTTACATTTTGTTCCACAGAAATCCTGAAATGAAGTGTGTAAGAAAAAAGATATGACAGGGAACAAAATAACAACTGAACAAAAAGGATCGATACCATCTGTGACTCTTCCTCATATAAAATCCCAGAAAAGAACTGATGTGTGCTTGTGACATATGGTAGCATAATAAAGATCACATTGGATATCTAGTAAATAACACCTCAAAATCCATTAATAAGTCTTGTTTACTGGTTGAGAACTATCAGCTTTATATGTTGACCATGTTACTTAACTACATTTTAGTTTTTAAAATAACTTTAAAAAGTTGAAGCTGAAATTTAAAATAATAAAAGAAAGGAAAGTGGACTATGCAATAGTCCTCCTGATGATAAGAAAAATTGCTAGAGAATTAAGTACACACGGCATATTAATCACAGTTTACTTAGCCAGTAAAGAAAAAAAGGTCAAGAGCCAAAACTGAATTTAACCCAATTATCACACACCTGAAATGAGGAGTTTAAACATTTTTTAAATGGTTTGGCAGAAAACTTTAAGGAATTTGTTCCACATTAAGTTTATTTTTATATAGATAATTTAAGATAGCTAGAAAGGGTGAATTTATGTTTTATGCTCATAAGCACATATTAGAACACAAAAAAGACTACATGAAGATAACTAGATTGAAAGAACTATTGTAAAATAAATAATCAATTATAGTCAGGCAACTAAATGATAAGTTTGGTCTAATTCCTCTTAACCATGTTCAGCTGGATTAACAAGTTATCATTAAAAGACACTGGATTTTTTAAATTTAAAAACATTGTTCTAGTATTTATAATTAATCTGATCTATGATTTTAATGGAGTGGGCTAGTTTGTTGTTGCAGTTATTTTGTTTACTTATTTCTTGGTGGTGGTTATCTTCTCTAAGATGAGATAATGACTAATGTGTAAGTTCTATTCTTTTATTTTACTTAATGGCACAGCTCTCTGGTGGTAGTAAGCTATAAAGAACTGTAGAGATCCATTGTTTAATGAAAAGAAATGTTTTTCTTGGATGCAGCATGATATGTTAGGTTACTGAAACTCAGTAGCTGTGTGAGCTTTGGAAAATGCTTCTTGAATTGCACAGCACAGAATGGGGTCTGATCCTTCTCAAAGATTACCGCTTAATACCATCCAACTCCAGAAAGAGAGAAGAGATGAACTCTGGATACAGATTGAAGATGCTTTTTTTTATTTATTCATTTTTTGTTTTTGTTTTCGTTTTGCATTATAGTAACCGGTAATGTGGAAAAGTTTTGCATAACTTCATTTATATAATGCATATCTTATTTCCTGCATTCTCAATGAACTAGAGAGGACTGTAAGTATGGACAGAATTTGGAATTACAATATTTTTATTTAATATGGATTAAAACTTGTTTTAAAAAAAGATAACTTTTTTGGTATTTCTCATACCTGTATCATTCCTTTATATGACACATGAAATGATTTCTCAGTTGTTTTGCTAAGGATAGCCAACTTACCTATTTATTGAGGTCTGATCTATGACAACACCCTAGGCATTAGGATAGTTTGTATCAAACTCCTTATTAGACAGTCTTTCAAAATATGTACCCTTAGTCAGTGGATCCACCAAATAGCTCTAATAGATGGAAGACATCAAATTCTCCAAGAGATTCTCATTTATTCCTGTGACAGCCATGTTTCATTAGAGTTTCAGTCTCTGCCTTTGTCTTTATTGATGAAGATGCTGAGTGACTCACCAAGGTCTACAGTTAGTAATTGATGGTAAGAAAACTGTAATACAAGTATTCTGACTTATAATACAAGTATTCATAATCTTGCATTCTATTCAACAAATATCCCATTATATATGATCTTTACTCTTACTTGTAAAAATGCATATTCCATTTTCCATTTAGAACTCTCAAAATCACATTGTTTTAACCTTTTATGTCCAAGATGAGTTGTGCTTTTTGAAAAATCAAACGCATTTTCCCTAATGTTTACTTATGATGCTTCATTTTGGCTTTGTAAGAACCATGCTTTCCTAAAACACACGAGACTAGAACAAAATAGATGGTAAAACCAAAGAAAAACTTTGAGTATATGTCTGAATTTAAAATTGTTCTTGAGCATCAACCTTTATAATAATTTTAGTCATAACAACTCATGCAGATCATATATTAAATAATGGGGGGCAGATCATAGTATCCTAGCTTTAGATATAAAAGAGACCACTTAGTTAAGTTAATCTAATTACTTAATTTTATACATAAGGAACTGAAGATCATATAGATTAAAAGTATTATTCAAGATCACACAAAGTGTTAAGTGGCACAGCTGAATTTTTACATCATATAGTCAAACTCTAAAATATAGACACCTTTATACCATTCTTTCTCCTAGGGAATGATATCTGTATTGAGAGAGGAAGGATTCATTCTTTTGATTTTTTAACTATAAAGCTATTATAGGTAAGCCTGTAAAGTGTCTCACTAAAGTATTTTTTCTCTAATATCCAGTATGTAGAGAATATTTTTCTATGCCTATCTTTGAGTCATTTAAATAACTTTCAGTTGCTTTGTATTCCAAAAAGCAAAACTGTTTTTCATTTAGTGGCCAGCATAGATTAAATTACGAGGTAAAAGGAGGGGCTAAATCTGTGATTTCATTGGTATAAGTAACCGATTAATTTCTACCTCATATCCCATGGTGGCAACAAGTTCATTCTTCTGTTTTCAAATTTTCATTTAAAGTGTCCTTCCTGTCAAGGATAAGGAAACATAAGTGAAGTTAGGTTGTCTTTCATTTCCAAAGCCCTCAAAATTGCTGTTGTTGCTTTTAGAAAGTATTGAAAATCTTATTAGAACACAATATATTGATTTTCTTTGATCTTAGAATTTCCACTGAAAAGAGTTATTTAGAGATCATCTAGTTCAAAACACCTCATTTTACAGTTGGGGGAAAAAAGTGATTGCAGAGAGTTTGAGTGAATTCCATAAAAATGTGCAAGTAGGGGGGGCAGAGTAAAGATGGCGGAGTAGTACCAGCACTTCCCCATGGCTCTGACCCACACCACTTCCAAATTCATGAAAAAGGTGACTCTGAACAGTCTTTGGACCTTCAGAACCCACAAAATGACACAGAGAAGCTAACCTCCTGCTGAGGACAGCCCGGCAGGGAGCAGTAAGCACAGTGCCCTGGGAGCCAAGCACAGGACCACATGAGTCAGAGATTTTAGCCCCAGTTGCCCAGACCAACAACTGGCTAGAGGGACTCCAGAATACCAGCAGCTGTGGCATTTAGAGAATTACCAAAACATAGATGCAAAGGACAAAACGAAAGGTTAGTACAGTATGGACTTTGGATTTCACTAGTGGGAAGAGAATGTCAGCCACTTTCCCTGGGGGCAACAAGTCAATGGGACACTTCAGGGCAGCTGCAGTCATGTAGCAGCTTTAGTTACTGGCCTGTTGACTGTAGGGGGACCACCTGATCAGTTTTGGGGGTAAGCCATCTTGCTTTAACATTTTTGGATTCGGATTGTGGCCTAGAGTGGAGGTTTTAGGGTGTGTGTCCAGCTTTCCAGAGCATGTGGAGGCTTCAGAGAAGACACCCAACAAATGCCTTCAGCAGCTGAGAAAACCCCAGCATTTGGGATGGAAGTTCCCCTGGCTGGCGGCAGAATCCTACTGTGGCAACAAGCCCAAAAGTCAAGTAATTGAGTGGCAACATGCCTAGGAAAAGGAAACAAAATAAACAGAAATATTCAACATTAGACTCCTATTTCTGGGACAAAGAGGATTGAAGCATGGAACAGGAGGAGGACTGGGAGATCAGAAATCCTGCACCAAAAGCCCCAAATGAAAATACTAGCTGGTTAGAGGTCATAGAGGACCTTAAGAAGCAGATAAGAGAAGTGGATGAAAAAATAGGAAGAGAAATGAGAAAGAAGCAAGCAAAGTGTGAAAGGAGAGGCAACAGCCTGACTGAGGAAAATAAAACCTTAAAAAATATGTTAACTCAAATGGCAAAAGAGGCTCAAAAAGGCAATGAGGAGAAGAATGCCTTAAAAAGCCGAATCTGTCAGGTGGAAAAAGAATCTCAAAAGGTAACTGAGGAGATCCATTCCTTCACAATTAGACTGGAGCAAATGGAAGCTAGTGACTTTATGAGAAATCAAGATGCTGTTAAGCAGATGTAAACAAATGAAATAATAGAAAGCAATGTGAAATATCTCATGGGAAAAACCACTGACCTGGAAAAAGATACAGCAGGGATAATTTAAAAATTATTGGACTACCTGAAAACCATCATCAAAGAAAGAACCTAGAAATCATCCTTCAAGAAATTTTCAAGGAAAATTGCCCTGATGTTTTAGACCCAGAGGGCAAAATAGAGGGTGACAGAATCCACAGATCACCTCCTGAAAAAGAACCCAAAAAGAAAACTCCCAGGAATATTGTAGCCAGGTTCCAGAATCCCCAGATCAAGGAGAAAATACTACAAGCAGCCAGGAAGAAACAATTTCAATACTGTGGAAACACCATCAGAATATCACAGGACCTGGCAGCTTCTACACTGAGGGATTGAAGGGCATGGAATATGATATTCCAGAGGGCAAAAGAGCTGGGACTGAACCCAAGGATCACCTACGCAGCAAAACTGAGTATTTTGTTTCAGGGGAAAATATGGTCATTCAGTGGAATAGAGGACTTTCAAAGATTCTTGAGGAAAAAACCAGAATAGAATAGAAATTTTGACATCCAGACACAAGAAGCAAGAGATGCCTGAGTAGGTAATCATGGAAAATAAATCAAAAGGAACTTATCAAAGTTGAACTATTTACATTCCCACATGGAAAAACAATAACTGTGACTGATGAAACCTTCCTCAGTATGAAAATAATGTAAGAAGGGTGTATGGTCATATGAATACATATGTGAATGTGTGTATATATGTTTACAACTATACATGGATAGAGTGCATAGGTTGAATTTGTTGGGAAGGAATGATACTTAAGGGGTGAAATTATGAGGTGAGAAAAGAAAGTGGCAAGAGGAGATGGGGAGAAACAGGGTAAGGTAAACTATCTCATGTAGAAGAAGCAAGGGGAAGTGGCTGCAAGGGAGGGGAAGAATAGGAAGGCAAAAAAGGCAAAACCACATTCTCATTGAATTTGGTTCAGGGAGCGAATGACATTCATACTAAATGGGATATCTCAACCTGCAGCAGAATAGGGGGAAAGGGGATGAGAGGAGGGATGATGGATGGGACGGCATTCTTGGGGGGAGGGGAGTTTGGAAGTACCCAATATAGAAGAGGGACAGCATAAAGTAGGGAATGGACCAGGTGGGGGTTGGGATGGGTGGGAGGGTATTATAAGCAGCCTTGTGCAATATATCTACTATGGTAATATTTTGCATAGATATACATGTACAACACATACTGAATTACTTATCTTCCCAGAGGGAATGGGTGGCAAGGGAGGAAGGGAATGGGTCTGAAATTTGAGGTCTTAAAATTAAATGTTTCAAATATATATAAATACTATTTTCAATACTTGTTTGCATGTAATTGGGAGATAAGATGTGCAGGCTTCCTCTAATCGAAAAGTCGAAGGGCATATGGGAGAAGATGTGGGAGAGAGCAGATTGGAGGAAGGGATATCTTGTGGGACTGCTATTCTGGGATGGTGGGTAGAGGAAAAATGGGGAAAAATTGTAACTCAAAATCTGGTGGAAATGAATGATGTAAAACAGAAGTTAATAAAAGAATTTGTTTAATTAAAAATAAAAGCATTGGGGCGGCTAGGTGGAGCAGTGAGTAGAGCGTCGGCCCCGGAGTCAGAAGGACCTGAGTTCGGATCCGGCCTCAAACACTTAACGCACACACAAACAAAAACCTAGTCATGTGACCTTGGGCAAGTTACTTAACCCCAATTGCCCTCCAAAAAAAAAAAAAGTAAAAAAAAAATAAAAACATTGAAGCACTCACTTACCACATTGTACCTAAGCGACTATAAAGAGCTTACCATCAATAGAACAAAGTGGACATGAAAGACTCCTACATTCTGTGACATTGTCAAAATATGTCAAATAAAGTCGACAATTGGGGGTAATTTTCCAAATGAGTCAACTTTCAACATTTTAGACTGTTACCTTACCATTTTAGGCAAAGGAGTTATTAGATAAGAATTAATCCTTTTGGGTATATTTTTTTAAATGTAGACATTACCTCTACATTGCTAGTTATTCTATTAGGATATGGATTATGGAAAATTTTCTCCTGTAATGCAAAAAGGGTCTGTTCATTTGCCATTAGAGCATTCATTGTTTTAAAGATTTCAACAAAACATCAATTATTCCTTGTCTTTGTATGAATATTCATCTTTAGTAGTAAATCAAAAGTTGAAATAGAGTTATCATTAACCAATTACCTTAATTGTAAGATCTACTACATCATAATTTATATTGATTTCTATCCTATATATAAATCAAGTACTATAACAGAAAAATGAATATTCTTTCGATAGCAGTTCATAATCTATATGTTTAAAATCTCTCTGTCTCAATATCTGCGTGTGTGCATATGTGTATCATTATACCTGTATATTGGTAATATCCTGCATGACTAGGGTAACAAAACTCATACTATTTGGTTCTAAATCTCTCCCTTGCTAGCTACTATGGATAATAGTGATGATTCATTGCCCTTTTCTTTTTTTAATTTGACAACATATTTTTGCTCTAGGTTTGAGGGCTGACTGACTGCATCACATAATAAGTCTTAATTATTTAGATAATATATACCTATTCTATATGTGACCTGAGAATACAAAGAACCTAAAAGATAGAGATCTAGACTCAGAAACAATCTCCTAAGCATGATGGCTTCTTCTGTAGTCATGACCTCTTTTTGCTGAAGGAAATATTAACTATGGTTTTTTAAAAATATTGACTCTAAAATCCCTGCAGAGAATTATGTATAAGGAGTGTTTCATGAGACTCTAAGAAGAAAAACAAAGCATATCTATTTACCAGGAATTTGAGCCAAATGTGTTCATTATACATTTGACTCACTATATTTAAATTTAAGTCTCTTCACACTTTGCAGGTGATTCTTTTGATTTTTATGAGAGTAGATTTCAGACTTTTGCAAAAAGATTCCCACATGTAATCATACATATATACACAATATATTATGCATGTATATATGTGTATACTTATATATACATACCCAGATACACATATATATGCATCTCTGTGTACATATATGTGTGGATATGTATCTATATACACATGTTATGTGTATATTTGTGCATGTGTAATGACTGAAATAGATACTATTGATAAAGTTGCAATATCCAACCCACCTCTCTTTGATTTTCCTTTGACTGCCCTATTCCTTATCCTGTGGAAACTGTTGGTGGTGGCGGTGGTGGTGAGTCAATTTCAATTGTATCCAAATCATTGTGACCCTGATTTGGTGTTTTCTTGGAAAAGATGTTGGCGTTCTTTGCCATTTCCATCTCCAACTCATTTTACAGATGACAGACTAAAGCAAATAAGGTTAACTGATGTGCCCAACGTCATCTAGTAAGTGTCTGAGGTAAAATTTAAACTCATGAAAATGAAGCTTTCCTACTCCAAGCCAAGCACTCCATCCACTGAAGCAGCTAGGTGCCTAACTATACAAATAGGTATATCTAAAAATATTATTGTAAGGGGAAGTGAGGTGGCAGAGTGAATAGAGCACCAGCCCGGGAGTCAGGAGGACCTGAGTTCAAATCCAGCCTCAGATACTTGAGTCAAATTAAACTAGTCATGTGACCTTGGGCAAGTCACTTAATTGCCTGCCAAAAAAAAAGCAAAAAAAAAATTATTGTATAAATATGCTATGAAATATTCTCTCTATCAAGTTCAAAAGAAGGAACTGCCTTGATGTGATTTTAAAGGATTTTATTCAACATTTGTGGTCACGAGGTAAACCTATCAATCAGTCAACAAGTATTTATTATATACCTACCAAGTGCCAAATAGTGATCTAAGCTTTTGGGGGTTAAAAAATAGAACAAGACAAAATGACAGTCCCTGTCCTCATGATCTTTTCTGTCTAGTATTTATTTTAGGTAATAAAAACTCAAAGAGATACTTTTACTTTTTCACACTTGATTTTTTTTCAAATTACATTTAGGTTTCAACATTCACTTTTATAAGAATTTGAGTTCCAAATTTTCCTTCCCCCCTTCCACTCCCACTAGACAGAAAGCAATCTGATATAGGTTATACATGTGTAATTATATCAATCATATTTCCACTTCAGAACTATTATGAAAGAAACAGAACAAAAGGGAAAAAAAAAAACATGAGAAAGAAAAAAACAAACAAACAATAATGTGAAAATACTATGTTTTGATCTGCATTCAGATTCCATAGTTCTTTCTCTAGATATGGATAGCATTTTTCATTGTGACACAGTCTTGAAATTTTCATGGATAACTGTATTGCTGAATAGAGCTAAATCTATCATAATTGACCATCATATGATGTTGTTGTTACTGTGTGCAATGCTCTCCTGATTCTTCTTACTTCATCAGCATTAGTTCACAAAAGACTTTCCAGGTTTTTCTGAAATCTGCCTGCTCATCAGTTCTTATGGAACAATAGTATTCTGTTATATTTGTATACCACAGCTTGTTCCCAATTGATAGGCATCTTGATTTCCAATTCTTGGCAACCACAAAAAGAGTGTCTATAAATATTTTTGTACATGTGATTTTCCCTTTTTTATTTTATATGATCTTTTTGGGATACAGGTTATCTAAGAGAAAATTTCATTGGAAGCATGATCCTTCTCAGTATTCTTTCCCAAAATGCTGCACAGCCACCTGAAAATACAAGAGAAGGTCCACTCCATAGGACTTACTGACTCATGCTCTACCTGTAGTCTAGCATTCCAAGCTCTCCTTGGTCTAATCAACCAAAGTTGGACACATTGAAACTTCCCTTTAGCATAGTAAAGTCTGATGTCATTTTGATCCTCTTCAAGAAATTATAATGAAAGAAACAAGGACAAAGCTCATACTCCCTGGGGGAGTTTAACTCAAAATGATTCTGGTTTATAGAGTAAACAAAAGCAAGTGTCCCATTCAGGTGGGGCTTGACCAAAACCAGTTAAAGAGTAGATAGATGTGTTGGGGGACTAAGAGTGATCACTTTACTCAGTCACACTCCTCAGAGACTGACTGGTCTCTTCAGAAAAAGGGTCTTGACTAAAATAGGAGGATGGATCAAAAACATCATAATTGTTTGTTAACATATAATAGTAAAATATTAATTTCCCTCAACATAGAATGATGGAGATAGAAGACATTTTGCAAAAATTGTTGAATATCTGGTTGATAAAATGGAGGTAATGAGTGCAAAGTTCTATTTCCAGAAGAGAGTAGCTGTCAGAGGAGGAAAGATAGAAAATAACATAAGGTGTTACTGTTGTAGTTGTTGTTATTGTAGTTGTTGTTAAAGGTTGTCTATTTGATTGTATATTTCTATTTTGCCAAGGAGACATCCAGGCAAATTTGGAGAAAAAGAGAATGGAATCAATAGAGAGAGATTACAGTAGAATACAAGGTGAGTAAAATGAGTATGGATATGAAGTTCGACTTCTAAGAAGATAAAAGAAGTTTGAAAATATCCACTTTTGGAATGAACAGTGTGATGTCAAGTCATTTACAAATGAACAGATAGTTTGACATTCAGTACTAAAGGGCTGGTGACATTGAATGATAAGTATTTCTAACAAATCCAGTCAGCAATATAACTACTTTCCTGAGTAGTGCTTATGATCTTGCTTGTAGAAACAGAGAAGGGAGATGTTTGGGTGTGACTTGAATTAGTTATTAAGACAAAAAGAAGGAACTATAAAGCGGACATTGTTGAAATGACTAGCTACTCTAGGGTGAAGATTGTGATGGAGAGGAAATTAAGTCAGAGTACAAATTAGGGAACTGGAACCAAGGAAGGAACAAGAAATGACCAAAAGTTCTTAATGACAGTGACAACAAGAAAGCTTTCTGGAGGGAAGAAGAGGGAGAGGCTAAAAGATAAAATTTCAATAACATAATAGTGGGTAAGCTTGACCTAATAATGTATTTCCTTTGTTGATGTTAATAATCATATTTCTTCTAAAATATTAATGAACACAGAATAAATTAATCTTCAAAGTTAAAAAAAGGGCAGAGAAGAGAAACACATGAAGGTTTCTGATTGCTAGGGCTATTTATTTTATAGAACATTTACTTCTTCATATTACATTTTGAAATTTGCATATGGTTAGCTACCTATCTCTCTCTCTCTCTCTCTCTCTCTCTCTCTCTCTCTCTCTCTCTCTCTCTCATATCAAATAGTGAGTTTGGGGGTTTGGGGGAAAGAAAAGGGAAGAATAAGGAAATGAGCAGTAGCATTAAACAAAATTACTTCCAGTCATAGTGCTATATATTAAGTGTTTTACAAATGCTCTTGTTTAATCCTCACAATGACCATGGGAGGAAGGTACTATCATCCTCCTTTTATTCTTGAGGAAATTGGAACAAATAGATGTTAAGTCACTTCCTGAGCATCATACAAGCTAGTAAGTGTCTGAGGTTTGGATTCCAAGCTGAAGGTTATTTCTACCAAGTCACCTACCTACCTCTAGGCTTGATGATATAAATCATAGAATAGATTCACACAACAGAACTGAATACTAAGAAAGAATTAACTGGTAAAATTGCCACCATTTTTCCTTGAAGCCCATCCCTTTACATGCCAATATGTCATAGTTCTATGATTTTATTACTGTGGGAATTCCTTCAATGAAATGAGATCATATCCCATCTATTCCAGAGTAAAGATGTCTTAGAAAGTTGGCTAAGGCTAAGAAAGTTCAAATGAATTACCTATGACCACACATCCACTGTCAGAGGTGGGATCTACCTGATCTGGTATAGCAATCTATTCATTATGCAAATTTGCCTCTATAACCTGTTTATAGCATCTCATGAATATATTTCTGCACACAAATCCACATAGACATGAATGTGTATGAGTCCAATTGAAAATAAATACTTATAATTTCCCAAATTCACATTATTTTCTGCTCACCTGCTGATAGGCACAGCATGATAAGGTAGTTATTTTAACAATCACTGGATGCAGTTTTTAAAGCAATTTTGTTTTTCCTGGAAAGCATTGACTATTTTAACTTTGGCTGCATCTCTTTGATATTCCAGGGTGAATCTGAATGAATGAAATGCTGTTTGATTCATGTGCAATGATTTTATGTATTTTAAACTATATGCCAAATGCTTCCAGGTAGAAATAATATAAACATATTATGTGGAACTATGACAAATACATGGTTTCACCTGGATCCTCAGTGTTACAAGACATCCAAATGAATAAGAGAGAGCTCAAATTGTCTCTTTTCTTGGTCCTTTGTCATAATACCTATAGTAGTTATTCCAAACAAATTCTTTTCTTAGTCAACAGTCACACTCCTTGACTCAACATTTCTTAGGCTGAAAAACATATTTAGTATTGCAATAAAAATAACAATAATGATAACAATAATCATAGATCTAGGTTCAAGCCCTACCTCTAGCCCATATTAATTGTGTCTCCTGACAAGTTCTTTAACTTATCAGTGTTCTATACAGTTCTCTGTAGTTTATAAGATGTAGGCAAAGTATTAATTTGTATTAATAGGTGGAGTTTCCTTACAAGGAATTTCCCTATCAAAGTTCTGGTCACTTATCCGTATCCTATACTTGTTTCTAATAACTAAAATGCTCAATACTCCTATCCTCTCAAAGAATCAGCCAATTTCTTTCTTCTCTTTCCCTGACAAATGCCTAGAAAGAGGATTTGATTTCATTGTCTTTCTATTCAATCTGTCTTAACCCACTAAACATTGACATCTATCTCAACCACAATAAAACAAGTATTGCCATCATCTCTAAGGACCACCTAGTTACCAAATGAAATGTTTTTTAAAGTCTTCATCATTCTTAATCTTTCCATCCTGTTGATTATCCCTCCTTTATTTTTAAAGCTGTTGTATTTTTTTATTGACATTACTAATTTTCCAATGTGTATCCTCTCTATTATTGCTCTCAAATCCTCCCCAGTCCCCTCAAAATTCAACTATTTCAGCAAAGCTAAATAGAGAGATTACTGGACAGAGTGAAATAGAGTGAATAAGTGATAGCACTTTTAACTTTTCTGTGCTTACAGTTAACCACTTAACAGAAAGCAAGATTACTTTAACCACAGTCAACTGGGAAGAAAATTGACCATTTTGTTTGACCTGATTTAAATTACCTTTTAGAGTTTTCTTCATTTACATAAGAGATCATTATAAATATTTATCTATGTTATGAAATTCCAAGAAATTCACTCACCACAATTTATTCAGCCATTCTTTTTTTAAATTAAATTTTGTTTATTTTTAATTTACATCATACATTTCCACAAGATTTTGTGTTACAAATTTTCTCCACATCTTTCCCTTAACCACCAACCCAAAAGAGCAATCCCACTGAATTCTCCTCCCCCAATATGCTCTCTCCTATATCCTCCACCATCCCACATAGAATTTCCAGTAGGTCAAGATGGACCTCTATCCCCCAGTGCCTGTATATATCATTTCCCAGTTGCATATAAAAAAATAACAATAATTATATGTATATGAATCATTTGATTTTAAATCTTTGAATTTCAGATTCTTTCCCTTCCTCCATCACCACCCACCCTTACTGGGGAGATAGGCAGTTCAATATAAGTTGTATATGTGTAGCTATGCAAAAAATTTCCGCAGTGGATGTATTGTGAAAGACTTGCGGTATTTCCCTCCATCATATCCTGCCCCCCCTCCACTTGTTCTGTTCTCTACTTTGACCCTATCCCTTTTCAAAAGTGGCTGCTTCCTTCTTTGATCCCCTACAAACTGCCCTCCATCATTCACCCCTCTCATTCCTTTACCCCCAACTCTTCTGTAGGGTGAGATAACCTAGTTAGTGCATATGCCTTTGGCTCCCTAAGACAAATTCAATTAGACCAAGGTTGACTCATTCCCTTTTGCCTTCCTGTTCTACCCCTCCATTGTAACAATTTTCCTTGCCTCTTCCACATGAGATAATTTGCCCCATTCTGTTTCTCCCATCTCCTCTCATTGTATTCCTCTCTCACCTCTCAATTTCACCTTTATGTATTGTCCCTTCCTATTCAGTTGGACCTGTGTCTTCTATGTATACCTGTACACATGTATACACATACTAACATATGTAATCATATGCCTATATACCCTCCTATATAGACATGTGTATGTATATATAATATATATATATATATATATTATATACATATATGTATATATACCCGAATCTATTTCCCCTACCCACTACCCCAGAATAGCAGTCCCACAAGATAGCCCACTGTCCAATCAGCTCTCTCCCATATCTTCTCCCATGCCCCCTTCAACTTTACCATTAGGGCAAGGTGAATCTCTGTGCCCCAATGCCTTCATATCTTATCTCCCAATTACATGCAAAATAGTATTAAATATTATTTATATATATTTAGAACTTTTAATTTTAAAACTTCGAATTTCAGATCCATTCCCTTACTCTCTTGTCACCCACTCCCTCTGGGAAGATAAGCAGTTCAGTATGTGTACATGTACAACTATGCAAAACATTACTAGAGTATATACATTGTAAAAGAATGCTTATATTTCCATCCCATCCATCCCCCCCCCCCCCGCCCGGTCCATTCCCTGCTTTGATCCTATTCCTCTTCAAAAGTGGGTACTTCCAACCTCCCTTGCTCCCAGAATGCTCTCCAGTCAAACATACTCCCTCTCATCCCCTTGCCTCCTACACTCCTGCAGGGAGAGATATCCCATTTAGTATGTATGTTATTCTCTCCCTGAGCCAAATTCAATGAGAATATGATTTTTTCCTTTTTGCATTCCTGTTCTTCCTCTCCCATGCAACCACTTCCCCTTGCTTCTTCTAGATGAGATAGTTTACCCTACCCTGTCTCTCCCCATCTCCTCTTGCCACTTTCGTCTCTCACCTTTTAACTTCACCACTTAAGTATCAGCCCTTCCCACCAAATTCAACCTGTGCCCTCTACCCATGTATAACTGTAAACATATATACACAAATTCATATATGTATTCATATGCCCATATATCCTTCTTCCATTATTTTCATACTGAGAAAGATTGCATCAGTCACTGTTACTGTTTTTCCATGTAGGAATGTAAATAGTTCATCTTTGATAAGTTCCTTTTGATTTCTTTTCCCTGATTACCTTCTCAGGCATCTCTTGCTTCTTGTGTCTGTATGTCAAATTTTCTATTCAATGCTGGTTTTTTCATGAAGAATGCTTGAAAGTTGTCTATTCCAATGAATGACTATATTTTCCCCCAAAACTCAGTTTTGCTGGGTATGTGATACTTGATTTTAATCCCAGGTCTTTTGCCCTGTGAAATATATTCCATGCCCTTCAATCCCTCAGTGTAGAAGCTGCCAGGTCCTGTGCTATTCTGATTGGGTTTCCACAGTATTGAAATTGTTTCTTCCTGGATGCTTGTAGTATTTTCTCCTTGATCTGGGAATTCTGAAACCTGGCTATAATATTCATACGGGTTTTATTTTTGGGATATTTTTCAGGATGTGATTGGTGGATTCTTTCAACCTCTATTTCACCCTCTGGGTCTAAAACATCGGGGCAATTATCTTGAGAATACCTTGAAGGCTGGTTTCTAGGTTCTTTCTTTGATCATGCCTTTTTGGTAGTCCAATAATTTTTAAATTATCAACCCTGGATCTATTTTCCAGGTCAGTGGTTTTTCCCATGAGATATTTCACATTGCCTTCTATACTATAATTTGTTTGGATCTGTTTAACAGCATCTTGATTTCTCATAAAGTAACTATCTTTCATTTGCTCCAGTGTAACTCTGAAGGAATGCATCTCTTCAGTGAGCTGATGAGATTATTTTTCCATCTGGCAAATTGGGCTTTTTAAGGCATTCTTCTCCTCATTGCCCATAAGAGCCTCCTTTGCCATTTGAGTTAGTCTATTTTTAAGGTGTTATTTACCTCAATCAGGCTGTTGACTCTCATGTTATACCTTTCCTGTATTCTTCTCATTTCTTTTCCCAATATTTCCTCCACTTTTATTTGGTTTTTAAAATCCTTCTTAAGGTCCTCTATGGCCCTTAACCTTGTCATATTTTCATTTGGGGCTTTTGGTGCAGCATTTCTGACCTCACAGTCCTCCTCCTGTTCCATACTTCGATATTCTTTGCCCCCAAAATAGGAGTCTAATGTTGTAGTTTTCTGCTTATTTTGTTTCCTTTGCTTTTCTCATACTGAGAAAAGTTTCATCAGTTACAGTAATTGTTTTTCCCGTAGGAATGTAAATAGTACAACTTTGATAAGTTCCTTTTGATTTCTTCTCCCTGATTATCTTCTCAAACAACTCTTGCTTCTTGTGTCTGAATGTCAAATTTTCTATTCAACTCTGGTTTGTTCCTCAAGAATGCTTGAAAGTCCTCTATTCCACTGAATAACCAAATATTACCCTATAACATGATAATCAGTTTTGCAGGTTAGGTGATTCTTGGTTTTAATCCCAGGTCATTTTCCCTGAGGAATATCATATTCCATGCCCTTTGCTCCCTCAGTATATAAGCTGCCAGATTCTGTGTTATCCTGATTGTGTTTTCACAATATTGAAATTGTTTCTTCCTGGGTGCTTGTAATATTCTCTCCTTGATGTGGGAATTCTGGAACCTGGCTACAATATTCTTAGGAGTTTACTTTTTGGGATGTTTTCCAGAAGGTGACTGATAGATTATTTCAACTCTGATTTTGCCCTCTCGGTCTAAAAACATCAGGGCAATTTTCCTTGAGAATTTCTTGAAGGGTGATTTCTAGGTTCTTTCTTTCATCATGGCTTTCAGGTAGTCCAATAATTTTAGGTTGTCTTTCCTGGCTCCATTTTCAAGGTCACTGGTATTTCCCATGAGATATTTCACATTGCCTTCTATACTTTCATTTGTTTGGATTTGCTTAATAACATCTTGATTTCTCATAAAGTCACTAGCTTCCATTTACTCCAGTCTAATTGTGAAGGAATGAATCTTTTCCGTGAGCTTTTGAGATTCTTTTTCCATCTGGCAAATTCAGCTTTTCAAGGCATTCTTCTCTTCATTGCCTTTTTGAGCCTCTTTAGCCATTTGAGTTAATCTATTTTTAAGGTGTTATTTTCCTCAGTCAGGCTGTTGATTGTCATTTCATACTTTTCTTGCATCTTTCTCATTTCTTTTCCACTTTCTTTTTCTTTTCCACTTTTCTTTTTCTTTCTACTTCTCTTATCTGCTTTTTGAAGTCCTCTATGGCATCTAAGCATCTTGTATTTTCATTTGGAGCTTTTGGTGCAGGATTTATGACCTCACAGTCCTCCTCCTGCTCCATGTTTGATCCTCTTTGTCCCCAAAATAGGAGTCTAATGTTTCATTTTTCTGTTTATATTGTTTCTTTTGCTTAGGCATGTTGCCACTCAATTACATGACCTTTAGGCTTGTTACCACAGTAGGACTTTGCCACCAGACAGCGAAACTTGAGTCCCAAACGTTGGGGTTTTCTCAACTTCTGCAGGTATTAGTTGTGTGGCCTCTGTGAAGCCTCCACACACTCTGGCAAGCTGGTCACACACCCCAAGACCTCCACCCCAGACCACAATCCATATCCATGTAGGGTAAAGCAAGAGTACTTACCCCCGAGACTGATTGCTGGATCCCCCTACAGTTCACAGGCCAAGAGCTGAAGCTGAAATGTGGCAATGTGGTGCTAGCTGGGCCTACTCTTCAGCAGCTTCTTGCTCCCATGGGAAGAAGCAAGGCATTCTCCCAACCAGTCCCAAAGTCCATAGGGCACTAACCTCTCACTTTGTCCTAGGCATCTATGTGTTGATAATTTTGACAATGCCACAGCTCCTGGTGTTCTGGGGTCCCTCCAGCCAGATGTTGATCTGGCTGCCCTCAGGCTAAAACCACCACTCAAGTGGGCCTGCTCTCAGCTCCCATAGTGCTGCTGCTTGCTGCTCCCTGCTCTGCTGCAGGGCTGTCCTCAGTGGGAGGTTAGCTTCTCTGTGTCATGTTGTGCATTCTGGAGCTGTGGTTATTTTTTTTTTAATTGGAGAAATTTGACTGGGTAGAGAGGTAAAGAACATAAACCAATATCTGAAAACAAATAGCATCACTTAAACTGCAAATGTGGTTAAAGAAAATCTTTCCAATATGTTGAAGACTCTCTTCTTGTTATTTTATTTTGTTAGAAACCTTTTTTGTCATACATTAGAATTTTAACCTGTGAGCTGTTTAATATCATAGGACTTTTACAATTTCATCTCAGTTGTTCTCTTATAAAGGTTGAGGATCCATTGTTCCTTAGATCACAGTGGTGGATTTGAATATTAATTACAACTGCCTCACCTAGGGGGTTAGAACTCTCATCTTACATCCTCCTTTTTCTTTACCAAAGTATGCCTTGCTTTTGACTGGAGTGTATCATCCATCTGATTTCTTTTCTGGGGGATGTGAGATAATAGCAAAAACTAGTCTAGATTCTCTTTTCTCAAACTTTTTTAGCTTCCTATCCCACTTCATCCAAACACTTGTAGAAAATCACCTTTAGTTAAGGTTTTGGCTTATGTCAAAACCCGTTGTAAATAGGAGGGTGTTCATCTGTGCTCCATACATAGTATGAATAAAGTTGAGGACCAAAATTGCATTTCTTTTTTAAAGCAATTGGGGTTAAGTGACTTGCTCAATGTTACAATGCCAGTTATTTTTTGTGGGTGTTAAGTCTGAGGCGGGAACCTATGCAGGGTGCTCCTGACTCAGGGGCTGGCACTCTTTCTCACTGCACCACCTAGCTGCCCCCTAAAATTCCATTTCTTAATATAAAGGAAATTCTAAACATAGAATATTCACAATTTACATGTATAGTACTCAGCAGTAGTTCTATAGGTTTCAGTAACAACTATTATTTTGACCTATCGGGGCATATTTTAAACCTCCAAAAACCCCATAAAGTAAATTCTAGGAGTATTGATTATGTATATAACATTTTACTTTGGCCCTGTGTTGTTGCAATCAAATTTCATATTTTTCTCACAAATCACAACCTGGGATTTAGCTCCTTCTCTTGTTGATGGTTGTCTTCCCCAGTAAAGAAATAATCCTTGCCATCAGTCAGTTTCAGTCAATGATCCCAAGACTTCTATGACTTTCAAACTCACTTTCCCAACCAAGTCACTCTTAGATACATGATGGCTTCAGAAATGATGCTTAATTATCCCAGGTCACAAAACAAAGTAGTGAAAGTAGCTAAGGGCTCTGGTACAAGTTAGCCTAATGAAGTTCCTCTACTCTAGATGTCATGTGGGAGACTTTGCCATGATCACAAGGTAAAAATGGCCTAGCCAACTCTTGAATTGTAACAGAAATATCAGAGTTATATGCTAACATTGATATAATAAAAGGAAAAGATATTAAGCAGGAAATTTTCTCTCTTTTTAACAGATTACTAACATTTTCTCACCCTGGCACTTCACCACTTCATGCCTGAAATCTTGCCCTTGAACAACTGAAGGCAATGGAAAATTAAGGAATCATTCCTTTTTTTCTTTGTTTTGTTTTTCTCTGTGTTGCCTAGATGAAAATTTCTTTCAACAGTGAACCATCATGTGGTCAAAGGCAGCAGTGAATTTGCTATCCACAAAAGGTAGAAGTTTTAAGTCACATACACACAAACTACAACATTTGCTTACTAAATATGCAAACTATTCTCATTTTCATTTTGTGAATCCATCAGAACAGAAGCTTATACTAATCTAGTTCTTAACAAGTAGGACAAATATCAATAGATGCAGATAATTTACTTGAAAAGTGAAAGTGGGGGGTGGCTAGATGGCACAGTGAGTAGAGGGTCGGCCCTGGAGTCAGAAGGACCTGAGTTCGGATCCGGCCTCAGACACTTAATGCACACACAAACAAAAACCTAGCCATGTGACCTTGGGCAACTTACTTAACCTCAATTGCCCTCAAAAAAGGCAAAAAGAAAAAGAAAAGTGAAGGTGGGTAAATAAATCACTTATGATTTCAAGAACTTTTCAGAAAACTTGGCCAACTTCTTTTAAGTTCATCTTTCACTGGAGAAAAGATTGTTTATGGAAGTTATTTTCCTGGAATGACTTTGACAATTCTTCATCCAATGCCTAAAATAATTAATGTTAGTGTCTTCTGCAACAATATGCTGTCCTGAGAAAATTCAGCACAGACCCACACCTTTGGACTGCCAATTATTGGTTCAAACAGATACCATTGTGGGGCCAAGATGGCAGGAAGGAAGCATGAACTTTTCTAAGTTCCTCCAGGAATTCCATCACTAAACTTTAAAAAGTGAATCTGAATGGATTTTAGAGTGACAGAACCCATTGGAAGAAAGAGAATGGTAGATTCATAGCCCAGGAAAGTGCCCACATAGATTTGGGCAGGGAAAACACAGAGCATGTGGGGGCTGCACCAGCACAGACTACAGTAGATTGAGAAGGAGCACCAGTCAGCATATTCACCCACCACAAGGATGATTGACAATGTCTCACCACAGAATGGAGAATCAGTGGTAGCTGGGTAAGAGAAAGTGTAGGGCACAGAAGTGACAGCAGCTTCTCCTGGAGCTACCCTGCCACAGTCTGGATGTTTAAAAATTACCTACCTGAAATTCCAGGAGTCAAGATGTTGGAATAAACCCTAGCTGCTCCAATTCCCCCTCCCTGACCCAGAAAACCCTAAGACAAATGTCCCACCCTCAGTAAAATCCTGAATTAGTGGAAATAGCCTCAGGCTTTGTAATCACTGAAGAAGGGGGAAGTGAGGGAGCACAGAGTCTGAAGTGAAGAATGAGAGGTGTCCCAACAAGCCCCACCTCAGCTGACCAGCAGGACTACCTGAAGCCCAGGAGGGATGGGGGGAGGGGAGCCAGCAAGCAATAACAACACAAGCCCAGGTATGCCTTAGCACGACCAGGGGAATCTGCAGACACCAGCTCTGCTGGACACCAGCTGCTAAGCATGCCTGAGCTGTAGCCCAGAGACACAGAGGTGGAAACCTGACATAGCCAGACCACTCCTCCCCCACAGGTTATTCTGTGAGCCTCAGGCTAACTCAAGGGAAACACTGAAAGCACTGGCCTTGACCTCAGTCTAGACACTCAGAGGCTATAATACACAAAGCTAGCAACCAAGCCCCTAACTCCAAGCCTGAGAAGCACAGTACATCTGTACCCAGAAGCAGATACCCACTCCAAAAATTCAGGACATAGACAATCACAGTGGGTAAGAAAGAATCTGTGAAATCTAAAATGATACGATCTTACTATAGTGAGCAAGAACAGCCAAATTCAGAGGACAACATGGACTCTATACTCATAACTGAGACCAGAGAGGATATATGAACTGGTCTGAAACCTAAAAAGGATTCTTGCAGGAGCTCAAGAAAGATTTTAAAAGCCAAATTAGAGCAGTATAAGATGAATTTAATTCTATAATAACCAAACTGGGAAAAAATATCACTGAAGAAAACAAATATTTAAAAAGTAAAATTGGTGAACTGGAGTGGGAAATTCAAAATCTAACTGGAGAAAATACCTCCCTAAAAATAAAACTGAATATATGGAAAAGGAGCTTCAAAAACTAACTGAGGAATATAATTCACTTAAAATTAGAATCAGTCAAATTGAAGATAAGGACTTTATGATGCATAAAGAGTCAGTCAAACAAACAAAAATATTCAAACATTACAAGAAAGTGTGAAATATCTCATTGGAAAAACAACTGACCTGGAGAACAGATCCAGGAGAGATAACCTAAGCATTATTGGTCTACCTGAAAGCCATGATGAAAAAAGCAACTTGGACAACATCCTCCAAGATATTGTGAAAGAAAACTGTACTGAAGTCCTAGAATCAGAGGGCAAAAGAGTTATCAAAAAATTTCAACATATTCCTCCTGAAAGAGATCCCAAATTGAAAACTCCAAAAATATAGTAGCCAAATCCCAGAACTATAGGGTCAAGGAGAAAATACTGCAAGAAGCCAAAAAGAAAAAAATATTAAACATCATAGAACTACAGTCAGGATTGTAAAGGACAAAGCAGCTTCTACACTAAAAGATTAGTGGGATTGGAATTTGATATATCCTAAGGCAAAAGAGCTAGGTCTTCAACCAAGGATGAACTACCCAGTAAAACTGAGCATAAATTTTCAGGCAAGAAGATGGCCATTTAATGAAGTAAGGGAATGCCAGACTTTCCTGATGAAAAACCCAGAGCTCAATGGAAAATTTGGTCTCCAATTGCAAGATTCAAGGAAGACATGAAAAGGAAAACATACATTCACACAAATGTACATACATGCACACACACATACATGTATATAACTTGGCATTCAATAAAAACAAACTATTTACAACCACATACGAGAAGTGGATACCTGCCACTTATTTATCTTATTGTGACATTTAAAAGGGATGTACAGAGATAGAAGGCATGGGTTTAAATGAACTAATCTGATGATAAAACATCTTATTAAGGGGTACAAAGGGATTGTGATTGGAGAAAAGCAAAGGATAAGCATGAAAAAGATAAACTATGCCACAAAAGAGGCATAAAAATATACCGTAGTATAGGGGAATGAGGGAGGGAGATGAACATCATATGAACTTTATTCTCATTGGTTCTGCTTCAGAGAGGGATCAGCATAATCAGTAAAGTTTGGTATTATAACATGAAAAGACAAGAAATAACTCATTATAAGGGAGGGAAAGGATAGAGGGAGAGGAGCACTGTATGAAATTATTCTCATTGGTTTGTGTTCAAGGATGGAATAACATACTCTTGTTAAGTATAAAAATCCATTTTGCCCTACAGGCAGTAGGCCTGAAAAGGGAAAAGATAAAAAAGGGGAGGTGGATAGAAGGGAGAGAAATAGTAGTAAAGGGAAAGAGTAGGTAAAGGGGGGGTCACAGGAAGGGAAACTGAGGGAGATGTTGGTAAAAAAAGAAAACAATAAGTTCAGGGGTGAAACAAGGATGTCCACTATCACCCCTCTTATGCAATCTAGTACTAAAAACATTAGCAGTAGGAATTAGAGAAGAAAAAGAAACCAAAGGAATCAAATTAGGCAAAGAAGAGACCAAGCTATCACTCTTTGCAAATGATATGATGATATACTTAGAGAATCCTATGGAATCAAGTAGAAAACTAATTGATACAATAAATAAATTTGGCAAAGTTGCAAGATATAAAATAAACCCACATAAATCCTCAGCATTCCTGTATATCTCTAATGAAACTCAACAGCAATAGATAGAAAGAGAAATCCCATTTAAAGTTACTGTAGACATTATAAAATATTTAAGAATCTATCTTCCAAAACCAACCCAAAATCTATATGATCAATACTACAAAACACTTCTCATACAAATAAAATCAGATCTAACTAATTGGAAATATATCAATTGCTCATGACTTGGTCAAGCTAATATAATAAAAATGACAATTTTACCAAAATTAAATTATATATTTAGTTCCATACCAATCAATTTACCAAAAAAAACTGCTTTTTAGATTTAGACAAAATAATAACAAAATTTATTTGGAAAAACAAACGGTCTAGAATATCAAGGAAATTAATAAAAAGAAATGCTAGGGAAAGTGGACTAGCTACACCAGATCTTAATCTGTATTATACAGAAGCAGTCATCAAAACTGCTTGATACTGGCAGAGGAGTAGAGTAGTGGATCAATGGAATAGATTGGGTGCAGGAGAACCAGCAGTTAATGGATATAGTAATCTATTGTCTGATAAACCCAAGGACCACAGTCTTGGGGATAAGAATGCATTATTTGACAAAAAAATGCTGGGAAAACTGGAATACAGTATGACAGAAACTGGGCCTAACACCATATACCAAAATCAAGTCTAAATGGGTGCATGATCTAGGTATAAAGGATGATAGTGTAAGCAATTTGGGAAATCAAGGAATAGTTTACCTGACAGATTTGTGGAGAGGGGGAGACTTTAAGACCAAATAAGAATTAGAGAGCATTATAAAATTCAAAATGGATAATTTTGATTACATTAAATTGAAAAGCTGCTGTACAAACAAAGCCAATGTAACCAAGATCAAGAGGGAGGGGGGAAATTAGGAAAGAATTTTCACAACCTATGTCTCTGATAAAAAACTCATTTCTAAAATTTACAGAGAATTGAGTCAAATCTAAAGGAATACAAGTCATTTGCCAATTGATAAATGGTCAAAGGATATGAACAGACAGTTTTCAGAGAAAGACATTAAAGATATATATATATATATATATATATATATATATATATATATATATATATATATATATAAGCATATGAAGAAATGCTCTAAATCATTATTGATTAGAGAAATGCAAATCAAAACTACTCTGAGATTCCACATCTCTCCAGTCAGATTGGCTAAGATGACAAAACAAGAAATTTCACAAATGCTGGAGAGAATGTGGGCAAATTGGAACACTAATGCATTGCTGGTGGAGTTGTGAACTTATCCAACCATTCTGGAGAGCAATCTTAAATTATGCTCAAAGAACTATAAATAATTTCATACCCTTTAACCCAGCAATACCACTTCTAGGGTTATATCCCAAAGAGATCAGAGAAGTGGCAGGAAGACCCATATGTACAAAAATATTTATAGCAGCCCTCTTTGTGATTGCAAATAATTGGAAAGTAAAGGGGTGCCCATCAATTGGGGAATGGCTAAAAAAGTTATGGTATATAAATGTAATGGAATATTATTGTGCTATTAGAAATGAAGAGCAGACAGATTTCGTATTTACCTGTAGAGGGTTATACAAACTGATTCTGAGCGAGTAGAGTAAAATCAGAAGAAATGTGTATACAATCACAGACATCATATGTATGATGACCAACTATGACAGATTGAACTCTTTTCTTGGGGGGAGGTCTGGGGTGGGTATTCAATTTGCCAGAGCGGGTGCTAGCTTTACAAAGGCCACCCAACCTCCAGAAGTTATTAAGACCCCACGTTTGGGATGGAAGTTTTCCTGCCTGGTGGCAGAGTGCTACTGTGGAAAAACTTCCAAAGATCAAGTAATTAAGTGGCAATATGCCTAGGCAAAGGAAACAAAATAAACAGAAAAATGCAACTTTAGAGTACTATTTTTGGGGAATAGAGGATCAAAGCATGGAACAGGAGGAGGACTGTGGGGTCAGAACTCCTGCACAAAGAGGCCCAAATGAAAATACAAACTGGCTAAAGGCCATGGAGGCCCTTAAAAGCAGATAAGAGAAGTGGGGGGAAATTGTGAAGACAAATGAGAAAGATGCAAGAAAAGTATGAAATGACAGGCAACAGCCTGACTGAGGAAAATAACACCTTAAAAAATAGACTAACTCAAATGGGAAAAGAGGCTCAGAAAGGCAATGAGGAGAAGAATGCCTTAAAAAGCCAAATTTTCCAGATGGAAAAAGAATCTCAAAAATTCACTGAGGAGAATCATTCCTTCAGGATTAGACTGGACCAAATGGAAGCTTGTGACTTAATGAGAAATCAAGATGCTATTAAACAGATCCAAACAAAAGGAAGGGACCAGCACAGCACTCTATGAGCAGACCCCAGACCATTTCTAGCCTGACATTTTAGCTTTCTGGTGGCCACAACAAGCCACCAGCTGAAGAGACTTCAGAACACCAGCAGCTGTGCCAGTTTCCAGAATTACCAACACACAAATGCTAAGGACAAAGTGAGAGGTCAGAGCAATGTGGACTTTGGGATCCGGTAGTTGGGGAATGCCATGTCAGTTTCAGCTCTGTTCTTACAGATTGTATGGGGAAGAAGTGACCAGTCTAAGGGGTAATCACTCTTGCTTTAACCTGCTTCGAACTGGATAACTGTCTAGGGTGGAGGTCCTGGCATGTGTGACCAGCTTGGCAGTGTATGTGGAAGCTCAGAGAGGGCACCCAATTAACAGCTCCAGCAGCTGCAAAAACCCCAGTGATTGGGACATAGCTCACCTGTCTGGTAGCAGAGTCCTACTGTGGCAAAAAGCACAAAAGTCAAGTAATTGAGTGGCAGCATTAGCAAGCAAAGAAAGCATAACAAGCAGAACAACTGTAGCAGCAAGCACCCCAGTGACCCCAGGGTGGCTGCCAACATAGGCTATTAGATCTGCTTTTCTTTTCTTTTTTTTCTTTTTTATTTTATTTTTTTTTATTAAACAAATGCTTTATTAACTTCTGTTTTACATCCTTCATTTCCGCGAGATTTTGAGTTACAAAACTGCCAGGTCCTGTGCTATTCTGATTGTGTTTCCACAGTATTGAAATTGTTTCTTCCTGGCTGCTTGTAGTATTTTCTCCTTGATCTGGGGATTCTGGAACCTGGCTATAATATTCCTGGGAGTTTTCTTGTCGGGATCTTTTTCAGGAGGAGATCTGTGGATTCTGTCAACCTCTATTTTGCCTTCTGGATCTAAAACATCAGGGCAATTTTCCTTGAGAATTTCCTGAAGGATGATTTCTAGGTTCTTTCTTTCATCATGGCTTTCAGGTAGTCCAATAATTTTTAAATTGTCTCTCCCGGATCTATTTTCCAGGTCAGTGGTCTGACTCTGAAGGAATGAATCTCCTCAGTGAACTTTTGAGATTCTTTTGCTACCTGGTAAATTCAGCTTTTTAAGGCATTCTTCTCCTCATTGCCCTTTTGGGCCTCCTTTGTCATTTTTGTTAGTCTATTTTTTAAGGTGTTGTTTTCCTCAGTCAGGCTGTTGACCCTCATTTCATACTTTTCCTGCATCCTTCTCATTTCTCTTCCCCATTTTTCCTCCACTACTCTTATTTGATTTTTAAAGTCCTTCTTAAGGTCCTCTATGGCCTGTAACCTGCTCATATTTTCTTTTGGGGCTTTTGGAGCACGATTTCTGAACTCACAGTCCTCCTCCTGTTCTATGCTTCAATCCTCTTTGCCCCCAAAATAGGAGTCTAATGTTGCATTTTCTGTTTAATTTGTTTCCTCTGCCTTGGCATGTTGCCACTTAATTACTTGACTTTTGGGCTTGTTGACACAATATGTCTCTGCCACCAGACAGGGGAGCTTCTGTATTGAATGTGTGGAGGGACAACTTCTGTTTCTGGCAAGCTGGATATCCACCCCACAACCTTCACCCCAGACCACAATCCAGATCCAGGGAGGTTAAAGCAAGAGAGCTTACCCCCCAAGACTGATCGCTGGATCTCCCTACAGTTCGAAGACCAGGAGTTGGAGCTGCCACTGAAAACTACAAAATGGCATGTCTCCTCAGCGGCTTCTAGCCCCCAGGGGAGGAAGCTGAAACATTCCCCAAATACTGGTCCCAAAGTCCATAGGGCACTAACCACTCACTTTGTCCTAGGCATGTCTGTGTTGATAATTCTGGAATCGCCACTGCTGCTGGTGTTCTGGGGTCTCTCCAGCCGGCTGCTGGCCTGGCCACCCTGGGGCTAAAACTGGGGCTCAAGTGGACCTGGGCTCCACTCTCCGTGCACTGCACTGCCAGCTCACAGAGCACTGAGCTCATCCTTCCTGCAGGGCTGCTGGGCTCTCCTCAGTGGGAGGTTAGCTTTTCTGTGTCATTCTGTGGGTGCAGGGTCTCCATAAGTTGTTCAGAATCCCCTTTTACATAGTTTGGAGATAATCTGTGGGGAGAGTGCCTTGGACATGCTGTTTCTACTCCACCATCTTTGCTCCACCCTTAGATCTGCTTTTCTAAAGTAAAGCAACTCGAAATGGGTTAACAATCTTGCTTTTTTCAATGAAATATATATTGGTTACATAGTTTCGGGGGAAAAGGTCAATACCCTGAACTTCCGAGTATATAGAGGTTACAAGCAGAAGTTACAAGACAGAGAAACATTTTAACAAAAAGCTTCCAAACTATCCAACCATTAAATAGATCCATACATAATCACAGTTACCAGAGAGGGAAGAATCAACATCTGGGTTTTCAAAGCCAAGGCCTCTCAATGTCTGCCCAGAGTCTCATCTGGTCAAATCACACAACACTTCTCAAAGTGAGCCTCAAAACATAATCTCACATAAAAGATTATATAGTCTTCTCCTAGGTCAGAGAATGGAACAACCCTCTTGAACCACTGCTCAATCACAAAATATCAAGGTGAGGGTATTCCTGAAAAGCAAGCTTCCCACCACAAGCTCCTGCTGCACTTAACCTAAGGGCAGGGAAGATCTTTAAAATTTACATTATAAAACAACAATCCAACTTTAAACTCCTTTTTTGGAGACAAAAAGAATCAAAGCATGGAAGAGGAGGAAGAAAACAAAGTCAGAACTCCAGTATCAAAAGCTTCCAAGAAAAATATGATCTGGTTATAGGGCAGTTAAGACATGAAGAAGGATTTTGAAAACCAAATAAGAGAAGTGGAGGGAAAATTGGGAAGAAAAATGACTATGATGTACGAAAATTGTGAAATGAAAGTCAACAACCTGGCTGAAGAAAAAAACCCCTTAAAAATAGACTAATTCAAATGGCAAAGGAGGATGAAAAAGGCAATGAGGAGAAGAATGCCTTTAAAAAGCCAAATATTCTAGATAGAAAAAGAATCTCAAAAGCTCCCTGAAGAGAATCATTCCTACAGAATTAGAGTGGAGGAAACGGAAGCTAATGATTTTATGAGAAATCAAGATAATATTAAACATATCTAAAGAAATGAAAAAAAAATAGAAGACCATGTCAATTATCTCATTGGGAAAACTACTGACCTGGAACATAGATCTAGTGGAGATAATTTAAAATTATTGTACTGGCTGAAAGCCATGATCAAAAATGAGAAACTAGAAATCATCCTTCAAGACATTCTCAAGGAAAATTGCCCTGATCCTTTAGAATGAGAGGGGAAAATACAGGTTGAAAGAATCCACCAATCTCCTCCTGAAAAAGGTTGCAAAAAAAAAAAAAAAAACTCCTAGGACTATTATAGCCACGTTCCAGAATTCCCAGATCAAGGAGAAAATTTTAAAAGCAGTCAGGAAGAAACAACTGAATATTGTGGAAACACTATCAGAATAACTCAGGATCTGTCAGCTTCTACACTATGGGATCAAAGGGCTTGTAATAAGATATTCCAGAGATCAAAGGAGCTGGGATTAAAACCAAGAATCACCTATCCAGCAAAAGTGAGTATCATGTTTCAGGGGAAAATAAGGTCATTCTGTGGAATAGAGGACTTTCAAGCATTCTTGATGAAAAAAAAGGAGGTGAATAGAAAATTTGACATTCAGATACAAGAAGCAAGAGAAACATGATAAGGTAAACAGGGAGAAAATAATAAGGGACTTATCACAATTGAATTATGTAAATTTCCACATGGAAAAATGATAATTGTAACTGCTAAAACATTTCTCAGTATGAGAATAATTGAAGGGCATAGAAATATACACACACATACATGCATACATATATATGTCTATATCGGAAGGTATATGTGCATATGAATATCTATGTGATTGTGTGTATATATGTATACAGACATACATAGATAGACGGAACAGGACCAATTTGGTAGGAAAGGATGATACTTAAAAGGTTAAATTGAGAGGTGAGAAGAATATAATGAGAGGAGTTTTAGAGGGATAGAATGGGGTAAACTAATATTGAAGAGGCAAGGGAAAACAGTTACAATGGAGAGTAAGAATAGGAAGGAAAAAGGGAATGGGTCGACTTTAGTCTCATTGAATTTGTCTTAGGGACGGATTGACATACAGATAAAATAGCATATCACCCTACAGGAGAATAGGGGGTAAAAGGATGAGAGGGGGGATGATGGAAGGGAGGACACACTGAGGGGGAGGGAAGTTGGAAGCAGACACTTGTGAAAAGGGACAGGATCAAAGTAGAGAACAGAAGCAATGGGTGGTGGGATAGGAGGGAGGGAAATATAATCAGTCATTTACTATATATCTACTATGGAAATGTTTTACATAGCTAAGCATGTACAACCTATATTGAATTACTTATCTCCTCAGTAAGGGTGGGCTTCAAAGGGGGAAGGGAATGAATCTGGAATTCAAATTTTAAAAACAAATGTTTACTATATGTACATATTTACATATATATATGCATATACTATTTTATATTATTTTACATGTAACTTGGAAATAAGATATACAGACACTGGGGTATAGAGATCCACCATGTCCTGCTGGAAAATTGGAGGAGGAATGGGGAGAGAGCAGATTGGAGGAAGGGATATCCAGTGCAATCATTATTTTGGGGTGGTTAGCAGGGGAAAATGGGGAGAAAATTTGTAACTGAAAATCTTGTGGAAATTATTAATGAAAACTATAAGTTAATAAAACATTTGATAAAGAAAACAATATCTTAAAGGAACGATGTGATGTATCAAAAAATGCATCAGCCTCACAATTGTTATTCAGGATGTTTACTAGCACTTAAATCCATAGTTGCATAAGCATCTCAGAGGAAATAGCCTCAAGAAAAAGACAGACAGCAAACTTTATAGTAGACTTTGAAATCAGATCTTGTTTCTCAAATAGAATAGAAAGCCCTTGAGGACAAGGATCAGTCATATTTTATTATTGTATTCATAGCAACTTATACACATTTAATAAATATTTGTGAAACTTCAACAAGGGCAAAAAAAGAAACTAGAAATCATGCTTCAAGAAATTCTCAAGGAAGCTATACCAGATTTTAATCTGTACTATACAGCAGCAGTCATCAAAACTACTTGGTACTGGTTGGCTCAGGAATAGAATAGCGGATCAATGGAATAGGTCAGGTGCATGAGATCCAGCAGTTAATGAGTATAGTAATCTATTGCTTGATAAAATCAAAGACCCCAATTTCTGGGATAAGAATACACTATTTGGCAAAAAAAACTGCTGGAAAAATGAATATAGTATGACAGAAACTGGGCATAGACCATTATCTAACACCATATACCAAAATCAAGTCCAAATGGGTGCATGATCTAGGTATAAAGGATGATATGTAAGCAATCTGGGAAAGCAAGGAATAGTTTACCTGTCGGATTTGTGGAGAGGGAAAGACTTTATGACCAAATAAGAATTAGAGAGCACTATAAAATGCAAAATAGATAATTTTGATTACATTAAATTGAAAAACATCTGTAGAAACAAAGCCAATGTAACCAAGATCGAGAGGGAGGTGGGAAATTGGGAAAGAATTTTTACAATCTATGTCTCTGATAAAGGACTCATTTCTAAAATATACAGAGAATTAAGTCAAATCTATCAGAATACACGTCATTCCCAATTGATAAATTTTCAAAGGATATGAAGAAGCAATTTTCAGAAAAAGAAATTAAAGATATCTATAAGCATATGAAGAAATGCTCTAAATCACTATTGATTAGAGAAATGCAAATCAAAACAAATCTGAGGTACCACATCCCACCAGTCAGATTGCCTAAGATGACAAAAGAGGAAAATGACAAATGCTGGAGAGGGTGTGGGCAAATTGGAACACTAATGCATTGCTAGTGGAATTGTGAACTGATCCAAACATTCTGGAGAGCAACCTGGAATTATGCCCTGAGGATTATAAATAATTTTATATCCTTTGACCCAGCAATACCACTTCTAGGGTTATATCCCAAAGAGTTCATAGAAGTGGGAGGAAGAATACCTGTACATACAAACATATTTATAGCAGCTGTTTATGTGGTGTCAAAAATTTGGAAATTAATGGGATTCCCATCAATTGGGGAATGGCTAAACAAATTGTGGTAAATGAATGTAATGGAATACTAATGTGCTATAGGAAATGAGGAGCAGACAGACTTCATATTTATGTGGAGACTTATACAAATTGATGCTGAGTGAGAAGAGCAGAAACAGGAGAAATTTGTACACAATTACAGACACAACATGTCTGTGATGACCAACTTTGTTTGAATGGACTCTTCTTAGCAATGCAAAGCTATAAGAAAACTCCAAAAGATTCATGATTGAAGGAGATGTCTACATTCAGAAAAAGAACTGGAAAGAACTAGAAAGACCAGAATTTGAATGCAGACTGAAGCAAAATACCTGCTCTCTTTCTTTTTCTTGTTTGTTTTTTTTTCCTCTTTCCCATTGTTCATTCCATCAGTTACAATCCTTCTTTATAACTTGACTTTTGTCTAATGTGAAAGTATTGTCAGATCCTATACTTGATTGTATGCTGCCCAGACATGGTTGTGGAAGGAGAGGAGGGGGAGAAAATTTGAAATTCAGGGTACTGTGGAACTGAAACTTGTAAACTAAAAGTAAACAAACAAATTAATAAATGGAAATAAAAGTTTAAAAATAAAGACACCGTCGCTCTAATTCCTCTAACTTGACTCCTTGTGCTTATATGGAAATGACTTTGAACTAAAGACCAACAGCTTTATAATAGCATGGGGGCAAGAAAAAGCCCTATGAAAGAAATGATAGAACTTAAGAAAACCATGTTCTTGAAGACCCACCTTTTGAAATGATTACATGTTTTTTACATCCATTGCACCCTTCACTAGCTTCACTGTACTCTTTTTGTTTTTTTAGTCTTCAGGTATTAATTAACATTTTAATTTCTTTTTCCTTTTTTCTGATTAGTGCTATATTCCTTAAGTATTAATGAACTTTTCTCATCCATTTGAGGAAGCACAGCTGAAAAATCATTGTCCATCATTCATTTTTGAAAGCCAATAACATTACCCGCAAAGGTGATACCTTCACTTTTGCCATAAATTGGATTTAAGAGAGTCATAGTTGCAAAAAGTAATCAACGTCACTTTCTTACAGAGTCCTTAAAATCCAATGGCAAGACAAAAGCCTGAAATACAGTGGTTGACCTTGAGGTCTTCTATGTTTGACCAAGCTCTAAGCACTTCACAGCACCTTCTTCAACCACCTTTATAGAACAAATTACTATCAATTGTCCATTGCACAGGAGGATGTCTTCACATGCTTAGTGTAGGCATTTCTCTAATTCATCAGTGAGTTTAAAGCCTTTTGGTTACCTTCAACCTGCTTTAGCCTTTCTCCCAATAAGGTTTTACTGGGCTATAGCCACTGTACATGCCACAGCTTCTTGAAGCCACAGGTGAAATTTGGTGAAAAATGTACACCAAAGGTACATGTGCAGCCCTGAAGAGGGCCAGTCCAGCCCTCAAAACAAAGGTTTTAGTGCTCCCTGGACACCCCAAGTTTAATTAGGCAGGGGCAACTTGAAGATATTTCGTTGTAATTTCTTTTTCCGATTTTCTAAAAAAAATTTTTAAAAGATCTTCTTTTTGAGTCATAATGAAATTTCCTTAGGCATCAGGAAGGTTAAAATGTAGTAGAAGTAACTGGAAATTAAAAAAAAAAGTTACCAAATATATCATATATTTTCTTAATATAAAACCATAGACTTTTAATAGCTCATAGAAATTATCTAGTTAATCTTCTGACTTTATGTATGTGGAAATAGAGATCCAAAAGGCTAAGCCAAGTCCTGAAAATCACATAGTTATTTTGCAACAGAAAACTAAAACTGAGCTATTTCCTTTTCAAACCCATCCAAGTTCTCATAAAATAATATCAGCTATTACCTCTTGCCCTTTCCTTGACCT
>WOXC01003920.1:0-120362 GCA_011680675.1 Gymnobelideus leadbeateri
CGCACAAACAAAAACCTAGCCGTGTAACCTTGGGCCAGTTACTTAACCCCAATTGCCCTAAAGGGGCGGCTAGGTGGCGCAGTGAGTAAGAGCGCCGGCCTCGGAGTTTGGATGACCCGAGATCAGATCCGGCCTCAGAAAATGAGCACCCACGCATAAATAATGACTAGCCGTGTAACCTTGAGCAAGTTACTTAACCCCAATTGCTTTGAAAAAAAAAAAGTTAATTATATAAACATTAATACTTATCGTCCTCTATGGTTATAAATCATGGGAAACACACCACTATTCAAGGTATCATCATTGTGGTTTTTGTTCCTTGTCCTTCATTTCTGAAGAGGACTAACTATAGGTGATGTCTTGACTTGTGTGAATTGAAATTAGGTGAGTCATAATAGCACAAAGATTTCAGCCTCGTTCTGCCTTCCAGAGTCGTCAAAGTCAAGTGGGAAGAAAAATGTCAAGACAACTAGCAATGGCATGGATTGCAGTGGATGGCCCTATTCTCTTTGATGGCTAACCAATCTCTGAGCCCTCCACAGTGCCTCTTTCAGTTACCTTCATGGCCTTTGAAGCAAATTGTTTTCATCCACTCATTCTACCATGGTAAGTTTTCACTTGCTTGAAGCAGACATTCCCTAACTTGCTGACAGATTTGAAAAGTGTCTGTTACTTTTAACATGGTTTATCCCATCTGCCAAGATGGTTTAGTGGGGTATAGTCACTGCAAGTGCTACAACTTTTTCGAGCCACTATATCATTGATTTGATATATATAATTTCACCATCTTATATGCTTTCTACTGGATGATCTCCAGCTTATCAATGTTCTTCAAATCTGATGCACATAAATGAATGTATTTCTTCAGATGACTTGGGAAGAATATTAAGGACCTATCACCTACTCTTCATGGAAACAAAATTCCTCTTAAAGAAGTTCAAGCACAGGTAATTTTTTTTTTCACGAACTGTGATTACTAATTGAGTTTTTAATCTACTAAAACTCCGAGATCATTTTTTTTCCTTTTTAAGGAAACAATGTTGTATAAACTCTCTTTTCTCTCTATACTGTGTTGCAAAAAAAATGTTTCAGGAAGATCTGTGTTTTAATCTTGTAACAAATACTAGCTGAATGACCCTGAGAAAACCATTTGATCTTTTAGTCTTAACAGATTCATCTACAAAATGATAATAATAAAATTATATATTTATAGATGCTATCTATAATAGTGTATCTAAGTAGATTATTTTGAGAATCAAATAGGATAATATATAAAAAGTGCTTTGTAATACCTAACACGTTATATAAACCTAATATGTTTTACTATTATTTTTATTGTTGCTATTGTCATGCCAATGTTGACAGTACATTTCATATATTTGTCTATATTTTATTTTGCATGATTTGCATGTTTTACAAAACATAAGTCTAAGTCCATACTTTTGAATCCCAATTCTGAAATCCGCCATATTATCTTTGCCTCTCAAGTTTGTTCCATCTAAAAATTTGATAAATGGGCAGGTATGTGTTTTGCTTTATCTTTACTAAAATGTTAAATAGGATGGGGTCAGGTAGACATTATTGTGGAAGCTCAGGGCTCCTCATCCTATATTGATATTTAACCTTTAATAGCTTCTATTTTTTTCAAAGCTGACCATTCAACCACTTCCAAATCCATTTAACTGCAATATTAAATATTCTATATCTTTCCCCTTTTCCCATAAGAACATGGTGTAACCATGGGCAAATCACTAAACTTAAGTCTATTTCTTCCTCTTTAAAATGTTAATAACACTTTCACGACTTCTCTCTCTGATCTATTGTGAAGACTAAATGATCTTATGTATATAAATCGCCTTTTAATACCTAATGTCCTATACAAATGTCATCTATCTTGTTATTACTGGTAGAAGAAATATTTTAATATTTTTGCTAGGATAAAATGGAGAAGACAAAAAACAACCAGGAATATTATTTTTTTAAAATGTTTGATGATATAGTACATTATCACAGAACATTACATGTAGAATAGACCTTAAAATCATCTCATCAAATGCACCAATTTTATAGATGGGAATCTGAGACCCAGAGTAGGTCTACCCCTTCCCCACAATGGCCACATTAGCTAGTATATATTAGATTCATGCTCTGAAATCAGATCTCTTAATTCTGAATTCAGTCCTCTTTCCCATATTATGTCATACTATCCCTCTAGATTCTACTGGCCTCTTGATGAGATCCATACTTGCTATGTGACCCTGGGCAAACCTCACAGAGGTCTGGGGAACATTCTAAGACTACAAGCTGCAGTAAAGGTGCCCAACTCACCTTGGTAGAGTAAGTTTCCTCACCTGGGCATTCCCTATACTAATGCTATCTCATATTCAGTGACTCTTTCTACTCATGCATGGTTAGACATAAGCCAGTAATAGAGGGGAAGATAAAACAAAACAAAAAAACAAAACAAAACAAAACAAAAACCTCTCCTATTCTTTTGTTACAAGTTCATTTTGGATCTTGCTTTTATGAATGTACTAGGAAAAAATAAGTAATTCAACTTTAATATATCTTAGTATATTTAAAATGTCAAGTTGAAGGAGTTTGATCACATAATTAGCTTTAAGTTTAGGGGTTGATCTAAAAATTAATTTTTTTCTGCAATATTGCTGAGTCCTTTAATAGTGATAGAAGGCATGATGAAGGTTAATAATAATAGTTAATACTCTGTTTATATGTGACCTTAATACCTGCAAATCATTTTTCACACACACATACTTTCGTGCACACATATATGTAAATATCTACATGTTTATGTGCATATACACATATGTATGTGTGTGCATGCATATATACATATATATGTACACACATATGTTTGTGTGTATTTTTTTCATTTGATCATCACCACCTCTCCCCTATTTAGGTACTCCAATAAACCCTTTTTTTCCTAGAAGTAAACTGAGACTGGAAAAGTTTAAATACCTATGGTCCTACAGCTAGCAAGTGGCTGGGGGTCAGAATTCAAACTCAGATTTTCCTGACCCCATGTCCAGCACATCCACTGTGCCATGTAGCTGCCTGAATGTGAGAGACAGGTTTTGTGTAAGTACAGTATAACTTTTTTTGGATAGCTTTCTCTATGTTCTCTATATCTTCTTGAACTTACAAGATTGTTACATGATTGATTAAAAAATCATTAAGTTGCCATACATTGAATCTATATTCTAGATTCTTCAAATTATAGAGTAATCGCCACAAAGTTAACAAGTTAAAAATTTCACATCATTTAAAAGTTTCATATAATTCACAAATTTACAAAATTTTATGACTCTAATAACTATTCAACATCATTAGACTTTTGTCTCCTATTAGACATGGAAGCTAATACTTTGTTTTTTCCAAGTCCATGTTTTGGGGACACTCCATTCCTTGCCAGGCCTCTCCTTCCAGTAAATATTTTTGATGCTCTCTCCCTCATTATCTTGAATATCATCCATCTGTTTTGTTTCTGTCCCTTACATAGAAAATGAGTCTTTCTGACTCCAGGTCTGTCCCCTATCTACTGTTATCTACTACACCAACCAGCTGCCCCAGAATCTTAGAGACTGGGGTAAAAATCCTGGCTCCAACATGAAACATCTTTGTGATGTTGAACAAGTCACTTAACCTTTTGTAAGACTCAGTTTCTTCACTTGTCAAATAAGCATAGGCAGTGTATTGTAAAAGTCAACAAGTCATCACCAAAGCACTTTTTAAGTCCGACTTTGTGCTTAGTACTAGGAACAGAAATACAAGCCCTCCCCTACCACCCCCAAAAAGATAGTTCTTGCCCAAAAATCTTATATTCATAGGAAAGAAGTAAGCATATGAAAAGAGAATAAGGGAGTACCCATGATCAGGCATGGTGACAAAGTCCAGAGACTCATAAGAAGAGTCAAAAGAGGAATATAACAAAAGTAACATAATGTATATAAAGCCCTTTGGGAAACTTAAAGTACTCTATAATTCCAATTTCTCTTTTTTGCATATGTATCATTTGAAACTAATGACAGTAAGGCAATTTTAAGTATTCTGAATGCTGTTAAACTAATTTTACAGATGGATCTCAGAGTAAATAGCAGATTTCTCCATGTTCATGCTGGGGTACAGGGATAAAGGTATCCTAGATGGGATTTCCTCATAGAACTCTCTTGGTTCCAGGTCCAGCCAGAATCTTCCATTTTCCACTACAGTACATTGATTTTACCTATGCAAGCATCATATGGTATTTTTCACTTTATGTTAATATCCATATCATTCTAAATTTGGTATCATGATATTTATTGAATGCTGGTTCATACTGAAGGATATTTTTGTATTCCTCTATTTTCATTTTTCTACTAACCCTTACTTAATTCTTCACTTATCTATGTATCGTATATTGGATTCCTAGCACTTCATCATCCTCAGTGCATTCACCTTTATTTCTTTTAATTTAATCTATCACCAGGTTCTTTTTTTTTTTTTTTTTTTTTTTTTTATATTTGAAACATTTAATGTTACAACCTCAAATTTCAGATCCATTTCCTTCCTCCCTTGTCACCCATTCCTTCTTGGGAGATAAGCAATTCAGTATATGTTGTACATGTCTAGCTATGCAAAACATTATCATAGTAGATATATTGTACAAGGCTGCTTATAATTCCCTCCACTCATCCCACCCCCCACCTGGTCCATTCCCTACATGATCCTGTCCCTCTTCTATAGTGGGTACTTCCAACCTCCCCTCACCCCAAGGATGCCCTCCCATCCATCATCCCTCCTCTCCTCCCCCTTCCCCTATCCTGCTGCAGGTTGAGATATCCCATTTAGTATGTATGTCATTTTCTCCCTGAACCAAATTCAATGGGAATGTGGTTTTGTCTTTTTAGCCTTCCTTAGTCTCCCCCTCCTTTGCAACCACTTCCCCTTGCTTCTTCTACATGGGATAGTTTACCCTACCCTGTCTCTCCCCATCTCCTCTTGCCACTTTCCTCTCACCTCATAATTTCATCCCTTGAGTATTCTCCCTTCCCAACAAATTCAACTTATGCCCCCTATCCATATATAACTGTAACCATATACACACACATTCACATATGTATTCATATGACCACACCCCGTTCTTCCATTATTTTCATAGTGAGAAAGATATCATCAGTCACAGTTATTGCTTTTCCATATAGGAATGTAAATAATTCAACTTTGATAAGTTCCTTTTGATTTCTTTTCCCTGATTACCTTCTCAGGCATCTCTTGCTTCTTGTGTCTGGATGTCAAATTTTCTATTCAATTCTGTTTTTTTTCCTCAAGAATGTTTGAAAGTCCTCTATTCCACTGAATGACCATATTTTCCCCTGAAACAAAATACTCAGCTTTGCTGGGTAGGTGACCCTTGGGTTCATTCCCAGTTCTTTTGCCCTCTGGAATATCATATTCCATGCCCTTCGATCCCTCAGTGTAGAAGCTGCCAGGTCCTGGGCTATTCTGATTGTGTTTCCACAATATTGAAATTGTTTCTTCCTGGCTGCTTGTAGTATTTTCTCCTTGATCTGGGGATTCTGGAACCTGGCTATAATATTTCTGGGAGTTTTCTTTTTGGGATCTTTTTCAGGAGGTGATCGGTGGATTCTTTTAACCTCTATTTTGCCCTCTGAATCTAAAACATCAGGGCAGTTTTCCTTGAGAATTTCTTGAAGGGTGATTTCTAGGTTCTTTCCTTGGTCATGGCTTTCAGGTAGTCCAATAATTTTTAAATTGTCTCTCCTGGATCTATTTTCCAGGTCAGTGGTTTTTCCCATGAGATATTTCACATTGCCTTCTAATCTTTCATTTGTTTGGATCTGCTTAACAGCATCTTGATTTCTCATAAAGTCACTAGCTTCCATTTGCTCCAGTCTAACTCTGAAGGAATGAATCTCCTCAGTGAACTTTTGAGATTCTTTTTCCATCTGGCAAATTCGACTTTTTAAGGCATTCTTCTCCTCATTGCCCTTTTGGGCCTCCTTTGCCATTTGAGTTAGTCTATTTTTTAAGGTGTTGTTTTCCTCAGTCAGGCTGTTGACCCTCATTTCATACTTTTCCTGCATCCTTCTCATTTCTCTTTCCAATTTTTCCTCCACTTCTCTTATTTGATTTTTAAAGTCCTTCTTAAGGTCCTCTATGGCCTGCAACCCGTTCATGTTTTCCCCTGGGGCTTTTGGAGCAGGACTTCTGACCTCACAGTCCTTTTCCCGCTCTATGCCCCCAAAATAGGAGTCTAGGGTTGCATTTTTCTGTTTCCTTTGCCTTGGCATGTTGCCACTTAATTACTTGACTTTTGGGCTTGTTGCCACACTATGGCTTTAAGACCAGATAGAGGAATTTTCGTCCCGAACGTGTGGGGGCAACTTCCGTTTCTGGCAAGCTGTAAACCCACCCACAACTTCCACCCTAGATCACAATCCAGATCCAGGGAGGTTAAAGCAAGAGCGATTACCCCCCTAGACTGATCACTGGATCTCCCCACGATTTGCAGGCTGGGAGCCGGAAATGCCTATGAAAACTACAAAATGGCGTGTCTCCTCAGCGGCTTCTAGCTCCCAGGGGAGGGAGCTGACGCATTCCCCAAATACAGGTCCCAAAGTCCATAGGACACTAACCTCTTACTTTGTCCTAGGCATGTCTATGTTGATAATTCTGGAATCGCCACAGCTCCTGGTGTTCTGGGGTTCCTCCAGCCGGCTGCTGGCCCTGCCGCCCTGGAGCTAAAACCTCGGCTCACGCGGACCTGGGCTCGGCTGGGCTCGGCTCCTGCGCTCTGCGCTCTGCACTCTGCGCGCTGCCGGCTCCCAGACCACTGCGCTGGTCCTTCCTGCAGGGCTGCTGGGCTGTCCTCAGCGGGAGGTTAGCTTCTCTGTGTCATTCTGTGGGTGCTGGGGCTCCAGAAGTTGTTCACAGTCCTTTTTTTACATAGTTTGTGGGGAATCTGGGGGCAGAGAGGCTTGGAAGAGCTGTTTCTACTCCGCCATCTTGGCTCCGCCCCCCTATCACCAGGTTCTAACACTACCAGGATGATTGGGGTCCTTAGAGTATTCAAGTAAATTTTAGTTCCATCTATGAAATGACTTAAGGTTAATTTTTAATTCCTTTTCACAATCATTAAGAAACATGTTTCTCAGCATCAATCTTGAGATAGATCATTAGGTACGGCATGAGTCCAATGTAGAATTCTACCTGCCATGCAGTTATTTGATGACAGGGGAAGAGATGGTTTAGACTTGGGGGGGAAAAAGTCTCTGACACAACTGTCATGTTTGATGATTGGGAAATTCTATTAAAAAACAGTTACCCATGGGAGGGAAGCAATAATGTCAGTGGCTATTTTGCATCGAATTTAGTTGATTTCTTGTTTCACCAGGAAGTGATGATTTCATAAGAGATCTTAAATAATAAAGAAGCTTTGTCATAACTGCTTGTCATATGTTGTCACTTAGAGTCAGGAAGTCCTAGGTTTTAATCCCAACTCCCTTGTCCTTACTAAATGTGGGACCCTAAGCAATCACTTCCCACTAAATTTTTTTCTTCCTGATTCCAATATCCAATAAAGATTTATTAACTACGTGTAACATGACTGGCATTTTTCTAAGTGCTAGGGATACAATTAATAAAAAAGGCATTCCTTGCCCTCAAGGAACTTACTATTAAATTGGGTGGGAGGAGATGAAATACAAAAGAAATCAGGAAAAGGAGGAGGGTTACCTGGACAGACTGAAACTGGGCAGAACAGAAGATACAGAGTTGAGTGGATTGATATATCCACTATAAAGTAAGGCAGTACTAGTTTGATACTCCATCCTGGAGCACTTGAATCAGAGGAGAGAGGAACCTTGAGGAAGTGGTAACACACTCCTCTTGAGTTAGAAGGATAATGATAAGATTCAAAGTACTGAAGTTAATGTTGGAGGAAACTCCTTGCTCTGTGGAGTTAAAACCAAAGCAGGCACTAGAAGCTGGATGGAGAGGCCTCAAAATATCAAAAACAGAACCAACATTTTACCCCGCAATATACATAGCTCTTCTGAACATCCCTATTCCTTTCAAGGTGACCACCATACTTTTAATCGTGTAAACTAACAATCTTGGTGTCATTCCAGATTTCTCACTTTCACTCAAACCATTTTCATTCATTCATATTGAGGTTCTACTGAACTTTTTATTTTTTGGTTTTGTTGACCTTCCCCCATTAGCATGCTCTCTTCCACTTATCTTATCTCCATTGGAGCAGATACAATTTCCTTGAAACCATGCAACATTTTCACATTTATCTTATTATTTTATTTTTCATACATAACATCTTGCAAAGTATCTGGCAACTAGTAGGCAATTAACAAATGTTTATTGACTTATAAAAGTTTTAGAATATCACATGTGCATAAGAGATTAAAAATAACTTTCCCAAAATTCATCACACAAGGGACTAATAACTTCCAGATGTCTTAGCTCTTGTCTATACCTTGAACTCAGGGCATGGAACTCAACAAGTGCTCATTTGATTTTAGTTATGTAAATGATTCTTGTTATTATAATAGGCACTTTTATCATCATTTGTAACACATGTCTAGTTATAAATTTTTCGGTGTCTGAGATTTGAAAAGTTATAACTTTCCATTCATTTATAATACCGTCACCACACTCATCATCATCATTATTAGTTCAATTTTTGCTGGTTAGATAGTTTATCTTAAAAAAAATGAAATATGAGTTGCAATATAATCTAAGTCTATGTGTCACAAAACTGATTTCTATTTTTCAGTAACACTGGTTTAATGAAAAATCACTTTTCAAATAGTTTTTTTCATTAATTTATTAATAGTAGACTATTTTTTGCAGTTGCTTCATGATATCGTTTATCTAGTCATTTCTATTAACCAAGTTTTCTATTTTAAAAAAATCCAGGGAAATATTGTTTTGATAATTTGTTAGTTTTTTTTCCAGCATAATTTAGGATCTAGCATTAGCTCTCTTTATATATGTCTTTACATTTTACCTTTATGCCCCTTGATACATTTCAAATTCTGTTCATTAACATACATTTTAATATTCATATATCTCTATGAAGTTGTGTTTACTAAGATCATTTATATATGCCTAAATCTCTGAAATACTTCAGTTAGAATCATCATATTCATATTATGTTTGTGACCCAGTAATGAGCATTAAATTTTTTTTCTAAATATTTAGTGATTTGAAAAGTAAAACTCAATAAGTAATTGTATTTGAGTCCTGTAACAATATTGGTAGGTAAAGCCCCCCAAAATGTTGCAATTTTTTCATCAACTTATATGGAATTTATATTCCTCTATTCCTCTGGGTTTCAATTATACACATAAAAACTATGATGTTGTGCATTTATCTAATAGTTGATAATATATGTAATCTATTATCTTCAAAAATAATTTTCCCAGGGATGGAGTCAAGATGGCAGAGTAGGAACAATACTTCCGTGCAGCTCTGGCTTCTACCTCCTCCAATTCATGTAAAAAATGACTCTAGAAATACTTCAGGGATGCAAAATCCACAAAGTGACATAGAAAAGCTAAGCTCTTGCTGAAGACAGCCGAGATGTCTGCAGGTAGAGGGCAGAACAGTGCTTTTGGGAACCCACCTGAGCCAGGGTTTTTAGTTCAGGGTGACATGACCAGCCTCTGGCTGGAGGGACTTCATATCACCAGCAGATGTAGTGGTTTCTGGAATTATCAACCCATAGATGCCAAGGACAATGTGAGAGGTCAGTGTAGACACTGTCGGAAAAGGGAGTTCAGAGAGCAATCTACCCTTTGCCACTGAGGTGAGAAGACACTGAGGCTCCACAGCCATTATGCTTCATAGCTCCTGGCCTGAAGATTGTAGGAGGATCAAGGAACCAGTATGAGGGGTAATCACTCTTGCTCTAACCTGCTTGGATCGAGATTGCTTTCTAGGGTGGAGGTTCAGAGAGGAATGAAGTGTTTGCCAGAGCGGGTTGAGGCTTCATAGAAGGCACCCAACTAATAGCTCCAGCAGCTTCAAAAACCCAAGTTATTGGGATAAACCTCCTACTTCTGGTAGCAGAGTTTTACTATGGCAAAAAGCTCAAAAGATAAGTAATTGAGTGGCAACATGAGTAAGCAAAGGAAGCAAATCAAACATAGCAATACCACATCAGATTCCTATTTTGGGGGACAAAAAGGATCAAAGCATGGAACAGGAGGAAGACAGCAAAGTCGGAAATCTGGCACTAAATGCTTCCAAGAAAAATATAAGCTGGTTATAGGCCATAGAGGAGCTTAAAAAGGATTTTGAAAACCAAATAAAAAAGTAGAGGAAAAATTGGGAAGAGAAATGAGAATGATGAAAGAAAATTGAGAAATAAGAGTTAACCTGACTGAAGAAAATGACATCTTATAAAATAGAATAACTCAGGTGGCAAAAGAGGTTCAAAGAGGCAAATAGGAGAAGAATGTCTTTAAAAAGCCAAATTTGCCAGATGGAAAAAGAATCTCAAAAGATCACTGAAGAGAATCATTCCTTCAGAATTACATTGAAGCAAATGGAAGCTAGTGACTTTATGAGAAATCAAAATACCATTAAATAGACCCAAACAAATAAAAAATTAAAAGGCAATGAGAAATATCTCATTGGAAAAACCACTGATCTAGAAAATAGGTCCAGGAGAGAGAACTTAAAAATCATTGGAATACCTGAAAGTAATGATCAAAAAAGAACCTCGAAATCATTCTTCAAGTAATTCTCAAGGAATATAGCCCTGATGTTTTAGACCCAGGGTGGGAAATAGAGGCTGAAAGAATTCACTGATCACCTCCTGAAAAAGATCCCAAAGAGGACATTCCTAGGAATATTATAGTCAGGTTCTGGAATTTCCAGATCAAGGAGAAAATATTACAAGCAACCAGGGAGAAGCAAATTCAATATTTTGGAAACACAGTCAGGATAGTGCAGGATCTGGCAGCTTTTACAATAAGGGATCGAAGGGCATGGAATATGATATTCCAGAGGGCAAAGGAGCTGGGATTAAAACCAAAAATCACCCACCCAGCAAAACTGAGTATCTTGTTTCAGGGGAAAATATGGTAAGGAATAAATATAAAATTTAGAGATTTTTATTGAATATGTAATGTGTCACATAGCTAATAAATATTACAGCTACAATTTTCATCTAATTTCATCTTATTAACAACAAAAAATATCTCTTAAAATGGAAAGTGTTATGGGGTTTCACAAATTGGAAAATGACAAAATATTATATTAAAAGAATATAATGGGATTATATGATGCCACATACACATATACATATATATGTATATATTTGAATACATATATATATATACATATACAATAGTAAAATAATTATTTTTCTTTCTCATTGATGAGTTGTCCTAAGTTATTCTCGATATAGTTATTTTAGTGCTTTGAAGCATTTAAAAAATATTTTCTCTGTCTTAACACTCTGAAGCTTGACATTCACATTTTTCCATAAATTAAAATGGGAATTACTTTTTAGTGATCACCTGCTCTTATGTTATAATATTTAGATTAATGTCAATAAATCCTCTCCCCTATGGCCATCTTGTGTTACGTTCTAAGGCAAATAAATTTTCTATAACTTTTATTGAAGTATGATTTCTGAAAATTTGTGTACAACATGTAAGTTATTTGAGATCTAATGAGGATTGACTACTAAAAATTAAAGGCATTTCATACAGCATTCTAAAAATTATATAGCAATTGATATCTTCATCTTTCTGGTTATTAGAGTGTCATAATGAAGCATTTTATCTATGAATCATTAAAAATACAGGAAAGAGATTATAGCCTCCTAGAATAGTATGTCTGGTCAAATAATCATTTGAGTCTTATGGGCACTTGCCAGTCTTCTGAAAATATAGTGAAAATTAATAATAATTCTAATAATGCATGTGGCTAGATAGGTGTATAGAATTTGTTTGCCAAGTTCATTATATTTTGCAAAGCATGTTCCAAATATTATCTGATTTGATTTTCACAATAATAATTGGAGGGAGGTGCTATTATTATCTTCATTTTACAAATAAGGAAACTGAGGCAAATGTAAGCTAAATGACTAACACAGAGTGATATAACTGAGAAATGACTGAAGGAGGGTTTGAATTTAGTACCCATTCCAAGTCAAATATAGTAATTACTAAACTATATATTTATAAAACTCTTTAATGTTTTTTACAATCATAATTGTTACCTCTAAAACAGATACTGATGGGGACTAGGAAGAAATTTAAAATTCAGTGATTGTTATTGATTTTACAATGTGTCACATAACTAATAAATATTCCAGATACATTTTTCATCTAAGATACAGTAGATACAATGCTGGCTTTGAAATCAAAATGCATCTCTTTCTGAGACCAATAAAAACAGTGTAAATGCAAACATCGGGAAATTCACTTTTACAAATTAAAAAAAATATTTTTTTTTATCTGTTTCATGTTATGGTAGTTTGATATTAACACTGACTCTCCATCTCAGGAAACAAGATTTGTGCAAATTCACAGCAGAAATAAAAGCCTCAGATTGATGGAGGATCAAAAGCATAAGCTTTTTGTTATAAAATTGTCAGTATCAATTTTGAAAATGGCCATTTCAAGTGAAAGAAACTTAAAAATGAACCATGTGGACCTAAAAAAATGGATGAGAGGTTAGCAAAAATGCCATGATTTAAATACCAAAGCCACAATACAATTTTCCTAAATAATTCTACTTCTGTCTTTGAATAAAAGAATGTTATTCAGTTGCTGAAATTCTTGTTTTTGCTATAGACAAATTGATTGGACATATGAAAAAGGCACGGTAAGCCTGGAATCATACTGTGTTGTTCAAAGGCTGTCTATGTCTATCTCAAATTTAATGCCTTATTTGAGAAACATGTTATAAAAACCATGACAGTTAAGAATTCATCTTATGAAATGTACTGTAGAATTTCAGAAATTTTCCTTGTATTAATTATTATGCTCTCCATGACTTTGTGAAGTAGGAACTCATGTCCCTTTTATAGATAAGTGAGTAGCATTATAATCTTTGAATGCCTGATGTCATACTGAGAAGATAATATCAGAGTTCCTCTTTATAATTCCCATCCCCTGAGTGGCATTACCCTAAGGGTATATCCTCATTCCTCTTCTCATCCATCTACCCTTTCTCCCTCTTACCCCAGAAAGGTGAAAAGTACATATTCTTAATTTAACTGGAAATTTGGATTCTAGAAATACTTTATGAATTTAATCCTCTTTTTTTTCAAAAGGAAAAAAAAATAGCTGTACATAGATATAAGGAAAATATTCAGAGGTAAAGATAATCTCCCATAATCCCCTGTATTATTCACTTAAGGACATATTCAATTATCTACCCCATTTCCCCCAAAGCATTGTTTTTGCCTGCAAATTTCAGTCAATTGAATCAAATGCCACCCAATATCAACTTATTAAATATCTACTATGGGCTAGACACTAGACTAGGTGCTAAGAATAAAGAGCCTCTGTTATCAAGGTACTTTCATTCTAATGGGTGGCACACACCAGTAAATAGGTAAGTAAACAGAATCATAAATAAAATTATAGAAAGCAAAGAGTGACAGCAAAAATATTTTTCTAGAAAGAATGGGAAGAGCTCATTGGGTCACATTTGATAAGAATGATGGTGCATCACATTTTGCAGTATACTCGGACTTAGATAAGTGAACTTTTGTATAGGGGGAAGAGAATTTGAATTAGAGACAGAAAACCTGTGCTCAAAAACCAGCTTTGTCCTATATGAGAGGTCAATTCATTTTTCTGCCTATAAAATGGGGACACTGCTCTTTATAATGCATTCCTAATGAGTTTAGATAAATGTGAGCTACTCTAAAAATATTGTCAACAGAGACATAATGTTGCTCTGCATTTTATAGGCTAAAAACAAAATTATTAATATTAAGTTTAAAAAGGAATAGAATGGGGGTTGTGTCAAGATGGTGGTGTAGAAACAGCATTTCAAGCAACTGCAGCTCCCCAACACTTCCAATTTATGTAAAAGGTGACGCTGAACAAACACTGGAGATGCAGAATCCGCAAAATGAGAGAGAGAAGCTAACCTCCCACTGAGGACAGCCAATCAGCCTGGCAGGGAACAGCCAGTGCAGCACTCTGGGAGCCAAACCCAGGCCTGTATGAGTTGGAGATTTTAGCCCCAGGGTGGCTGGACCCGCATATGGCTGGAGGCACTCTAGAACACCAGCTGCTGTGGTGTTTCCAAAATTATCAACACATAGATTCCAAGGACAAAGTGAGAGGTCAGAGAAGTATGGACTTTGGGACTAGTGGGGATAGTTCAACAGCTTCTTCCCTGGGGGCAAGAAGCCACTAAGACACTTCAGCAAAGCCTATGTCCTGTGGCAGCTTCACATCCTGGAATTTGGATTGTACAGAGACCCAGTGACCACTCTGGGGCATAAGTGCTGTTGCTTTAACCTTCCTGAATCTGGATTGTGGTCTGGGGTGGAGGTTTTTGGGTGTGTGACCAGATAGCCAGAGTGTGTGGAGGCTCCAGAGAGGGCACCCAACTAATAACTCTAGCAGATAAGAAAACCCCAGCGTTTGGGTCAGAAGGTGCACTGTCTGGTGGCAAAGTCCTACTGTGGCAACAAGACAAAAGTCAAGTAATTGAGTGGCAACATGCCGTGTCAAAGTAAACAAAATAAACAGAAAAATTCAACATGAGACTCTTATTTTGGGAGCAAAGAGGATTGAATCATGGAACGGCAGGAGGACTAGAAGGTCAGAACTCCTGCACCAAAATGAAAATATCACCTGGTTACAGCCCGTAGAGGACCTTAAGAAGCAAATAAGAGAAGTGGGGGAAAATTGGGAAATGAGACACATGCAAGAAAAGTATGAAATGAGAGTCAACAGCCTGACTGAAGAAAATGACACCTTAAAAAATAGACTAACTCAAAGGGCAAAGGAGGCTCAAAAAGGCAATGAGGAGAAGAATGCCTTAAAAAGTCGAATTTGCCAGATGGAAAAAGAATCTCAAAAGCTCATTGAGGAGAATCATTCCTTCAGAATTATACTGGCTCAAATGGAAGCTAGTGACTTTATGAGAAATCAAGATTCTATTAAGCAAATCCAAACAAATGAAAGAATAGAAGGCAATGTGAAATATCTCATGGGAAAAACTGTTGACCTGGAAAATGATCCAGGAAAGATAATCTAAAAATTATTGGACTACCTGAAAACCATGATGAAAGAAAGAACCTAGAAATCATCCTTAAAGACATTTTCAAGGAAAATTGCCCTGATGTTTTAAACCCTGAGGGGGAAATAGAGGTTGAAAGAATCCAGCAATCACCTCCTGAAAAAAGATACTAAAAAGAAAACTCTTAGGAATATTATAGCCAGGTTCCAGAATTCCCAGATCAAGGAGAAACTATTGCAAGAAGCCAGGAAGAAACAATTTGAATACTGTGGAAACACAATCAGGATAACACAATACCTGGCACCTTCTACACAAAGGGATTGAAGGGCTCAGAATATGATATTCCAGAGTGCAAAGGAGCTGGGATTAAAACCAAGAATCACCTACCCAGTGAAACTGAGTATTTTTTTCAAGGGATATATAATGGATATTCATTGGAATAGAGGACTTTCAAGCATTATTATTTTTACACACATTCACATATGTATTCATATGACCATATACCTTTCTTTAATTATTTTCATAATGAGAAAGTTTTCATCAGACACAGTTATTGTTTTTCCATGTAGGAATGTAAATAGTTCAACTTTGATAAGCTCCTTTTGATTTCTTTTCCTTGATTACCTTCTAAGCATCTCTTGCTTCTTCTGTCTGAATATGAAATTTTCTGTTCAACTCTGGTTTTTTCCTCAAGAATGGTTGAAAGTCCTTTATTCCACTGAATGACCATATTTTCCCCTGAAACAAGATATTCAGTTTTGCTGGGTAGGTGACCCTTGGCTTCAATACCAGCTCTTTTTTTTAAATTAAATAAATGCTTTATTAACTTCTGGTTTACATAATACATTTCCACCAAATTTTAAGTTACAATTTTTTCCTTGATTTTTCCCTACCCACCACACCAGAATAGCAATCCCACTAGATATCCCCTCATCCAATCTGCTCTCTCCTATATCTTCTCCCATACCACCTTCGACTTTGCCATTATGGCAAAGGGAATTTCTGAGCCCCAATGCCTGGACATCTTATGTAAAATTTAATTATAAAACTTCGATTTTCAGATCCATTCTCTTCCTCCCTGGTCACCCACTCCCTCTGAGAAGATCAACAATTCAGTAAGTGTTGTACATGTATAGCTATGCAAGACATTACCATAGTAGATATATTGTAAAAGACTGCTTATATTTCCCTCCCACATATGTCACCTCCCACGTGGTCCATTCCCTTCTTTGATCCTGTCCCTCTTTAATAGTGGGTACTTCCAACCTCCCCTCCCCCAGAATGCCTTCCTCTCCATCCTCCCCCCTCTCATCTCCCTTTCCCCTACTCTCCTGCAGCGTGATATATCCCATTTAGTATGTATGTGATTCTCTCCTTGAGCCAACTTCAATGAGAATATGGTTTTGCCTTTTTGCCTTCCTGTTCTTCCCCTCCCGTACAACTACTTCCCCTTGCCTCTTCTACATGAGACAGTTTGTCCTACCCTATGGGATCTTCCCATCTCCTCTTGCCACCTTCCTCTCTCACCTATTTACTTCACCCCTTAACAATCATCCCTTCCCATCAAATGCAAACTGTGCCATCTATCCATGTATACCTGTAAACATATGCCCATATACCTTTCTTCAATTATTTTCATAATGAGAAAGGTTCCATCAGCCACAGTTATTGTTTTTTCCATGTAGGAATGTAAATAGTTCAACTTTGATAAGTTCCTTTTGATTTCTTTTCCTTGATGACCTTCTCAAGCATCTCTTGCTTCTTGTGTCTGAATGTCAAATTTTCTATTCAACTCTGATTTTTTTTTTCCTCAAGAATGGTTGAAAGTCCTTTATTCCACTGAATGACCATATTTACCCCTGAAGCAAGATACTCAGGTAGGTGACCTTTGGATTCATTCCTAGCTCTTTCGCCCTCTGGAATATCATATTACATGCCCTTTGATCCCTCACTGATGAAGCTGCCAGGTCCTGTGCTATACTGATTGTGTTTCCACAATATTGGAATTGTTTCTTCCTGGCTGCTTGTAATATTTTCTCCTTGATCTGGGAGTTCTGGAACCTGGCTATAATAATCCTAGGAGTTTTCTTTTTGGGATCTTCTTCAGGAGGCGATCTGTAGATTCTTTCAACCTCTATTTCCCCCTCTGGGTCTAAAACATCAGGGCAATTTTCCTTGACAATGTCTTTAAGGATGATTTCTAGGTTCTTTCTTTTTCATGGTTTTCAGTTAGTCCAATAATTTTTAGATTATCTTTCCTGGATCACTTTCCAGGTCAGTGGTTTTTCCCATGAGATATTTCACATTGCCTTCTATTTTTTCATTTGTTTGGGTTTGCTTAACAGCATCTTGATTTCTCATAAAGTCACTAGCTTCCATTTGAGCCAGTATAATTCTGAAGCATCCCATAGTGTAGAAACTGCTAGATCTTGTGTTACCCTGATTGTGTTTCCACAAATACTCAAATTGTTCCTTCCTGGCAGCTTGTAGTATTTTCACTTTGAACTGGAAACTCTGGAAATTTGGCTAAGATATTCCTAGGAGTTTTATTTTGGGGATCCTTTTCAATAGGCAATTGGTGAATTCTTTCAATGTCTCTTTTGTCCTCTGCTTCTAGAATATCAGGGCAATTTTCTTAGAAAATTACATGAAGGATGATTTCTAGCTTCTTTCTTTGATCATGGCTTTCAGGTAGTCCAATATTTTTTAAATTATCTCTCCTGGATCTATTTTCCAAGTCAGTGGTTTTTCCCATGAGATATTTCACATTGTCTTTTATTCCTTCATTTGTTTAGATCTGTTTAACAGCACCTTGATTTCTTATAAAGTCACTAGCTTCCCTTTGCTCCAGTCTAACTCTGAGGCAATGAATCTCCTCAGCAAACTTTTGAGGTTCTTGTTCCATCTGGCAAATTCGGCTTTTTAAGGCATTCTTCTCCTCTTTGCCCTTTTGGGCCTCCTTTGCCATTTGAGTTAGTCTATTTTTTAAGGTGTTGTTTTCCTCAGTCAGGCTGTTGACCCTCATTTCATACTTTTCCTGCATCCTTCTCATTTCTCTTTCCAATTTTTCCTCCACTTCTCTTATTTGCTTTTTAAAGTCCTTCTTAAGGTCCTCTATGGGCTGCAACCCGCTCATCTTTTCCCCTGGGGCTTTTGGAGCAGGACTTCTGACCTCACAGTCCTTTTCCCACTCTATGCCCCCAAAATAGGAGTCTAGGGTTGCATTTTTCTGTTTCCTTTGCTTGGCAAGTTGCCACTTGATTACCTGACTTTTTGGTTTGTTGCCACGCTATGGCTTTAAGGCCAGATAGAGGAATTTTCATCCCGAACATGTGGGGGGCAACTTCCGTTTCTGGCAAGCTGTAAACCCACCCATAACTTCCACCCTAGATCACAATCCAGATCCAGGGAGGTTAAAGCAAGAGCGATTATCCCCCAAGACTGATCACAGGATCTCCCTACAATTAATTGCAGGCTAGTAGCTGGAGCTGGCTCTTAAAACTACAAAATGGCGTGTCTCCTCAGCGGGTTCTAGCCCCCAGGGGAGGGAGCCGCCGCATTCCCCCAAATACAGGTCCCAAAGTCCATAGGACACTAACCTCTTACTTTTTCCTAGGCAAGTCTATGTTGATAATTCTGGAGTCACTGCAGCTGATGGTGTTCTGGGGTTCCTCCAGCCAGCTGCTGGCCCTGCTGCCCTGGGGCTAAAACCTTGGCTCACTCGGCTTGGCTCCTGTGCTCTGTGCTCTGCGAGCCGCCAGGTCCCAGACCACTGCGCTGGTCCTTCCTGCCGGGCTGCTGGGCTGTCCTCAGCTGGAGGTTAACTTCTCTGTGTCATTCTGTGGGTGCTGGGGCTCCAGAGGTTGTTCATTGTCCCCTTTTACATAGTTTGGGGGGAATCTGGGGGCAGAGTGGCTTGGATGAGCTGTTTCTACTCTGCCATCTTGGCTCTGCCCCCCCCCCCCACTTTATCTTTTTGAATAGAAGATGGGTGGAAGAATTTAGCAACTGACAATTTGAGACACATGAGAGGAAATTTGCTTTTATTTTCTCTTTGTTTTGGTTAAATTCTTTCCCGTGCAACTTCCTTTTTTACTGGGTTTTTGAGAAATTCACTTTGTAGGGAAAGGAATTAAGAAAACAAATGTTGAGTAATGTGGAAAGTTTCTCCTAGGTAAAGATAGATTAACATCCAGAAAAAAAAAATGACCAGGGTAGCACCTTGTGAATTTTGAATAATTGGATGCCCAAGAGGTCCCATCAAAATTTTTCATCAGAATCCTGGTGTAACAGTGGGAGATGGTGTTATGTAAAGTGTGAACTTAGCAATACACTGAGCATCAACTAGATACACTGAAGAAGGTTAGTTGCAAGAGTCTACAATGACACTAAACTTTGAATCTAATAAACGAGCCATATCTATGCGTAACTTAATGAAGACTCAGAAAATGACTTCCTAGAACCAGGAGATTAGCTTTATCCCTTTGTCACAGTTTCTCTACATATGTACCTCACCACCATTTTACTAAAAAAGGAGGACATTCACCTTAGCGACCTTGTGCATTCATGGAGAGAATACACTTTGGGGAAAATAATTTCTGTAGCAGACAACTACCTGTGCTATATATAATCACTAAATACACTTTCTAAAATTTAATTATTCAGAGTTATAATTAGTGGTATGTAAATCAGTGGGTGTTCATAAGAGAGAACTCTAGACAGCCTAGTTTCTCATGGTAACCTGCTAGGACCATGAGAAGTGGCCATACAGCTCGCTTCAGCTTTACCCAAATCCCCATTGTCACTGATGTTCAATTCTTTGCTCTCCTTTAACCAATCACAAAAATATTCTTGGTGTGCTGTCATTTGATTTTATTTAATGACATAAAGTCCCCAAGATTCTTTCAAATTGATTAAGGACTTATAATTGTTAGACCTTTCATTTGATTGATTCAATTGTGATGTCTAGACCTTTGTGACCAATTGGGAAGATCCTGGATCCTCACACTTAGCCTATAAAAAACTAGGTTAAGCATGGGGGAAATGCCAAAGAAGTTTTAGAACATGAAGTGTCAAAGACAAAAAGTGTTTTTCTTTTGAGTCATATAGAGAGTCATATTTTGTTGGGTGATGAAAGTCTTTTTTATTTTTTTTTAATAATTTATTGGTTTAGTTTCTGTTAATATTCAATTCCATAGTTCCTTGATTTTCAAATTTCCTTTACTTCCCCCCTCCCCCCACGACAGCATATAGTGCAGTAGAGAATCTGCAAATACATTCATATTAGAGATTATTCCAATTTCAAATGCGTATTGTACTAGGTGGGATGAAAGATTTTAAAGAAGAAATAAAACCAAAGAATGAAAAGAAAAAGATCATTTAGTTTGCTTCCATCAGGATTCAGGCTCAGTTCTTTCTAGTTATATATCTGGATGGTGCATTTCTCTCTTTCTTGAGTCTTTCGGGATTGACTTATATCACTGCATTGATGAAAAGAGTCCAGTCTGTCATAGTTGGTCATCACAGATATGGTATGTCTGTGATTGTATACAAATTTCTTCTGATTCTACTCTTCTCGCTCAGCATCAGTTTCTATAAGTCTCTCCAGGTAATTATGAAATCAATCACCTCCTCATTTCTTACAGCACAATAATATTCCATTACATTCATATACCACAACTTGTTTAGCCATTCCCCAATGGATGGGCACCCCTTTAGTTTCTAATTCTTTGTAACCACAAAAAGGGTTGCTAAAAATGTTTTTGTACATATGGGACTTTTTGCCACTTCTGTGATCTCTTTCGGATATAACACTAGAAGTGGTATTGTTGGGTCAAAGGGTATGAAATTATTTATAATCCTTTGGGCATAATTACGGATTGCTCTCCAGAATGGTTGGATAAGTTCCCAACTCCACCAGCAATGTATTAGTGTTCCAATTTGTCAACATCCTCTCCGACATTCATCACTTTCTTGTTTTTTCATCTTAGCCAATCTGACTGGAGAGATGTGGTATCTCAGATTTGTTTTGATTTGCATTTCTCTAATGAATAGTGATTTAGAGCACTTCTTCATATGTTTATAGATATCTTTAATTACTTTCTCTGAAAATTGCCTGTTCATACCCTTTGACAATTTATCAATTGGGGAATGACTTGTATTCATATAGATTTGGCTCAATTCTCTATAAATTTTAGAAATGAGTCCTTTATCAGAGACACAAGTTGTAAAAATTATTTCCCAATTTCCCACCTCCCTCTTGATCTTGGTTACATTGGCTTTGTTTGTACAGAATCTTTTCAATTTAATGTAATCAAAATTATCCATTTTTCATTTTATAATGCTCTCTAATTCTTGTTTGGTCCTAAAGTTTTCCCGTCTCCACAAATCTGTCAGGTAAACTATCCCTTGCTTTCCCAAATTGCTTACAGTATCATTCTTTACACCTAGACCATGCACCCATTTAGACTTGATTTTTGTATATGGTGTTAGATACTGATCTATGCCCCGTTTCTGCCATAATGTATTCTAGTTTTCCCAGCAGTTTTTGTCAAATAGTGCATTCTTATCCCAAAAACTGGGGTCTTTGGGTTTATCGAACAATAGAGTACTATATTCATTAACTGCTGGGTCTCCTGTGCCTAATCTATTCCATTTATCCACTACTCTACACCTCTGCCAGTACCAAGCAGTTTTGATGACTGCTGCTGTATAATACAGATTAAGATCTGGCATAGCTAGTCCACCTTCCCTAGCATTTCTTTTCATTAATTCCCTTGATATTCTAGACCGTTTGTTTTTCCAAATAAATTTTGTTATTATTTTGTCTAACTCTAGAAAGTAGTTTTTTGGTAAATTGATTGGTATGGCACTAAATATATAATTTAGTTTGGGTAAGATTGTCATTTTTATTATATTAGCTCGACCCAGCTATGAGCAATTGATATTTTTCCAACTATTTAGATCTGGTTTTACTTGTGTGAGAAGTGTTTTGTAGTTGTGATCATATAGATTCTGGGTTTGTTTTGGCAAGTAGATTCCCAAATATTTACTACTGTCTACAGTGACCTCAAATGGGATTTCTATTTCTATTGCTTGCAGTTGAATTTAATTAGAGATATACAGGAATGCTGAGGATTTATGTGGGTTTATTTCATATCCTGAAACTTTGCCAAATTTATTTATTTTCTCAAGTAGTTTTTTACTTGATTCTCTATTCTCTAAGTATATCATCATATCATCTAAAAAGAGTGATACCTTGGTCTCCTTTGCCTAATTTGATTCCTTTATTTTTGATTCCTTTATTTTTTTTCCATCTCTAATTGCTACTGCTAACGTTTCTAGTACCAGATTGAATAAGAGGGGTTATAGTGGACACTATTTCACTCCTGATCTTATTGGAAATGCTTCCAGTTTATCCCCAATGCATACAATGCTTGAGGATTTTTTAAATATGTGCTATCAACTATTTTAAGGGAGGCTCCATTTATTCCTATACTGTCTAATGTTTTCAATAGGAATGGATGTTTACTTTGTCAAAAGCCTTTTTCTGCATCTATGGAGATAATCACGTGGTTTCTGCTAGTTTTATCGTTGATATGATCAATTATACTGATGGTTTTCCTATTAAACCATCCTTGCATCCTACCTGATCAAAGTGTATTATTCTTGTTATAAGTTGTTGCAGTCTTTTAGCTAATATTTTATTTGAAATTTTTGCATCTAATTTCATGAGGGAAATTGGTCTATAATTTTCTTTCTCTGTTTTATCTCTTCCTGATTTAGAAATCAGTACCATATTTGTGTCATAGAAAGAATTTGATAGGACTCCTTCACTAATTTTCCCAACTAGTTTGTGGAGTATTGAAATCAATTGTTCTTTATATGTTTGATAGAATTCACTATTAAACCCATCTGGCCCTGGAGATTTTTTCCTAGGGAGTTCATTGATGGCTTGTTTGATTTCTTTTTCTGAGATGGGATTATTTAGGTATTCACTTCCTCTTCAGTTAATCTGGGCAACTTGTATTTTTGTAAATATTCATCCATTTCACTATGATTATCATATTTATGTGCATACAATTGGGAAAAATAATTCCTAATTATTGTTTTGATTTCCTCTTCATTAGAGGTAGAATCACCCTTTTCATTTTTGATACTCATAATTTGGTTTTCTTCTTTTATTTTATCATATTGGGTCTATAAATCATAAGGGTCTATAAATTTTATTGTTTTTTATCATAAAACCAGCTCTTAGTTTTATTTATTAATTCAATAATTGTCTTAAATTAAATTTTATTAATTAAATTAATATTTAATTTTATTATTTAATTAATTTAATATTAATATTTAATAAATTAATAATAAATTAAATTAAATTTTATTAATCTCTCCTTTGGTTTTCAATAATTCTAATATACTAATAAATTGTTGATTTTCAATTTGTTCTTTTTCTAGCTTTTTCATTTGCATGTCCAATTTATTGAACTCCCTTCTCTCTGCTTTATTCAAGTATGTACTCAGGGATATAAAATTTACCCTACAAACTGTCTTCAATGCATCCCACAAATTTTGGTATGTTGTCTCATCATTATCATTCTCTTGAATGAAATTACTGATTGTTTCTATGATTTCTTGTTTGACCCACCTATTCTTTAGGATTAAATTGTTTTTTTTTTTCCAATTAGTTTTTATTCTATCTTTCCTTGGACATTTTTTGCATATAATTTTTATTGCATCATGATCTGAGAATGAAGCATTTAATATTTCTGCCTTTTTGCACTGAATTGTGATGTTTTTTTATTCCCTAGTACATGGTCTATTTTTGAGTATGTACCATACTCAATTGAATTGTGATGTTTTTTTATTCCCTAGTACATGGTCTATTTTTGAGTATGTACCATGCCCTGCTGAGAAGAAAGAAAATTCCTTTTTATCCCCATTCAGTTTTCTCCAGAGATCATATCTAGTCTCTCTAAAATTCTGTTTGCCTCCTTAACTTCTTTCTTGTTTATTTTTAGGTTAGATTTATCAAGTTAAGAAAGGGGGAGATTAAAGTACACCACCAATATAGTTTTGCTATCTATTGTTGAGGTGAGGTGGGGCTTGTTGGGATCCCTCCCTCTCTTCTCTTCAGACTCCTGGCTGTCTCAGTTACACCCCTTCTTGAAGACTCCCAAGCCTCAGGCTATTTCCAATAATTTAGTATTTCAATCTGGGTGGGAGCCTAATCTTTGTGTTTTCTACTTCATGAAGGAGGGATGTGGTATCTGAGCAACTAGAATTTACTTTGCCATTCTAGCCCCTGCATATACAGGCAGGCAATTTCTAAACTTCCAGGCTGGGGGCTGATAGTCCCAGGAGAAGCTGTTGTCTCTGCTGGGGGCCCTGAGCCCTCTCTTACCTGGCCCCAATGATTCCTCCTTTCCCCTTTTGAGATGTCTGTGAGATGACTGGGATTGGTCCTTGGTAAGTCAGCTGGCTGGGGCTTCTTCTCTCTCTGGTGTAGTCTGCTTGTCTCCTCTCAAGTCTGAGTTGTACAGACCCCACATCCTCCTCACTTCCCCTGTCCTGACCCACTGAGCACTTTCCTGGGCTGGATTCTTACATGCTCCATCTCCAACTGGATTCTGTCACTCCAGATTCTGTCACTTTCAGATTCGATTTTTAAGGTTTAGTGATGGGATTCACAGAGGATCTTAGAGAAGTTACAGCTTTCTTTCCGCCATCTTGGCTCCACCACTCAATAGTATATTTCTAAGAAATATTAGTTTTATTTTTACTTATGGGGAGTTACAGGAAAGTTATTTTTAAAATGCATGATTGTTGGTTGTGGTAATATATGCCTATAACCTCAGCTGTTCAGGGAGGCTGAGACTGGCAGACTTGTATAAGTTTTGGATTTCTGAATTGCAGGAATCTATGATGATCAGATGTCCATGCTAAATTCACCAAAATATGTTGAGTCTCTGGGAGTCGGGGAAACTCCAGATTCCCTAAGGAGGAATAAAGCAGCTCAGATGAGAAAGAGAATTGTAAAAACCCGTTCCTAAAAGAATTGAATCAAGCATGTAAGTAACTTCACTTCCAAACTGGGAAGAAAGGGAGGGAAGGAATGAGAGAGAGAGAGAGAGAGAGAGAGAGAGAGAGAGAGAGAGAGGTGGGGGGACGAGGGAGTGAGGGATACAGACTGAGACAGAGACAGAGACAGAGCCACAGAGAACCAGAGACAGAGAGACAGAGAAAGAGACAGACAGAGATACAAAGAGACACAGAGAGAGACAGTGAGACAGAGATTAAGAGAAACAGAGATAACTAAAATGAATAAAAGGAATATCTAGATATATAATCAACATATATTTAAGTGTGAATGTCTTGAACATAAATTTTACACAAAAAGCTTAGTGGTTACACATGAGGCAATCACATAACAAGTATATCCCTGGCTTCCAGTCATCATGATGACATCCATCCATTTTGAGGAAGAATCTCAACATCAACTTCTGCTACCTCTGGGGTGTTTGCAGATCTTGACAGGATTCCCTACAGAAAACAATAGAGGGAAATGATTTACCAATCAGAGAAAATAAAAAGGGAAATAGTATCTATGTAAGAAAAACAGTCTTTTAATAACTTTACATGAAAACATATCCAAATGAACTAGTAGCAGACACAGACATACAATCAGCCAGTCAAGTAATTAGTCAGAGAGCTTGCCAAGGGAATAAATAGGGAACAGTCCCAGATGTAGATATTTCTATTGGAAGGAAACTGTCCCAGGCATTGAGATCTAGGTCTTCTTTTTATGCCAAACATGCCATTTGATGCTGGACTATTAAAGAAAATACAAGAGGACAATGATATAGACCAGAAACCCACTAGGAATAAAAATGATGACTGAGTTATTCATTAAATTATATCAAAGTTGTTTCATACCTTTCTGAGATTTTTTTTTAAACTTTTCACATAAATGAAAAATGAATGTATTTATTGGGGACATTAGTTCTGCTAATAATTATAATATTTTCTTACATTTCTTTGGCATGACATAGGAAATGCCAGTTTTACAGGTGGAATTTTGTTATTTATATCCATTTAAATGTATATAATTTATTAGTGTGAGTGTGTGTGTGTGTGTGTGTGTGTGTGTGTGTGTGTGTGTGTGTGTGTGTAAGATTATGGTGATTTGCAAAAAAATATGTTTTTGGACTTGAGTGGAGAAACCCCAATGCCTTGAGAAATGAAAACTTGCAGAATAAAGGAATTACCTGACCACAGTAGAGGATCAAGTTATGTGGAAAATTCCAAACATAGAAATTCAGTAAAATTGAGTAGGAATCAGCCTTTAAAAATATAAGCAGCAGTTGCCCTTTCTTTGCACTCAGATGCAGAAATGTGATATCAATCTCTAACTTACCTGAAAGAATTTACTTATTAAAGTCTCCATAAAAAAATCGGTTTGGTTTTTAAAGCTGTACTTTCATTTATATTTTATTTTTAACATTAAACTTACATTTATATTATTCCTTTTCACCTGTGCATCCCCCATCCCCCAAAGTGAAATTTTGCTATTGATAGTCAAACGCTTTTTTTTTTTTTGAGGGCAATTTGGGTTAAGTAACTTGCTGATGTTACAAGGCTAGGTTTTTGTTTGTGTATGTTAAGTGACTGAGGCTGAATCTAACTCAGGTCCTGTCTCCAGGGTACACTAGATACTCAAACTCTTATTTGTGTGCTTTACAGTTGGTGTGGAGGAGTAAAATGGATGGAATGTGCTGATAAGATAATAGAGTTTGACTGAAGCTCTGAGGCAATGGAGCATAATCCCTTTATTCCAAAGATATGGAAACTGAAGCAAAGAGGAATTAAGTGACTTGTCTATGGTTGGACAAGCTAGCCTGGACAAGGAATTCTGGGGAAATAACATAATTTGTTAAATAGAATGATCAATTTATGCAATTAATAGTTTTCTAAAATGTGATTTGAAGTTGGGTATCTCTGACTCCATGTCTAGAATTCTACTAGACTGTGATTAGATAGCTGTGGGTTCATGTCCTAATCTGGGAAACTCATTCCTTTATTTGTTTGTCTGTTCATTTATTCATTCATTCATTCACCTATCCATTTATTCATTTTTTTAAATTTCTATAACTATTTATTTCCTTATTTATTTAGTCATTTATTCATGAATTTATCTATCTATCTATCTATCTATCTATCTATCTATCTATCTATCTATCTATCTATCTATTTTAGTGCTGGGCAATCCACTTAACCAAGGATGTATTTCTTCAGCACTCTTCATCCATAGAAGTGGGATGAGTACAACATACTTCAGAGAGTAATTTGGGAAGCTTCCGATGAAAAAATAAATTTAAAATGCTTTGTAAAATTTTAAGTAGTCTACCAGTTATCATTATCATTATGCCTTTCCAGAGGCTGAAAGACTCTCCTTTCTCAGCTAAGTATCTTGAATTCTTAGCACAAGCATTATGTCTTACATGAAAACTTTCCTGATTACCTCCAATTGTTACTGATCCCACTCCGAAAATAACTTTGTACTTATTTTGCAAATAGTTGATACTTGGCTCTCTACATATATGATGTGACCCCTCCACCTACTATAGAACATAAACTCCTTGAGAGCAGGCCGTGTTTTGTTTCATTCTGTGTCTGTCATGGTTGTATGCTCTGTAACCCACTTAAATATTGCTGAAATGAATTTATTCTTTCACTTACTTTCTCCCATGCCCTCTCTAAATTTAGATAGATAGAAAGGTTTGGGTATTTTTTTTATTTTTTATTTTTTATTTTTTTTTGCGGGGGGGTAGGTCAGTTCTTGTTTCCTAGGTCTTTGGATTTAGTGAAGGAAACCAGAGGTGGAAGGAAAAAAATAAAAAAAATCAAAACAACAAAATGAAAAAAAAAACAAATAAACAAAACACTTTCAATGTTGGGCCAAACACAGACAAAATTTCCACTCTAGTGGTTTACTGATGTCAGATCACTGGAGGAGGAATGCATAAATAAGCCCTCCTTTTGGATTTGAAGGGGAGGAGAAATCGCCTTCTCACCCTCCTGCCCCAACTTTCCTCAAAACCCATAAACCAAACCTAGCAAATCCTGGTCTGAGCAAACCTTTCCTAACTATATTTGCTTTTTCTGGATATCATGACAGGTTGCTCCAGTGTCAACACATGAAACATGTCAAAGGATGACATAGTGATATAAATGTTACTTTTCCAGGAAGAGTTATGATATAAAATTGACTTCTAAATAGGAGGATTGCTTTTAACCAGGGACAAGAAATCTGCCAAGTATATGTCACAAAATGTTCAAGCCAAATTAACAAAAATTTATAAAAGGGAAAGAAACAAGTTTAGCAAGTTCATCCAGTGATTGATATGCTATGAAAGAATTTTCATTTAGGAGAAATCCCCATTCCCAGCACTGCATAAAATTATGGAAAGAAAGCAAATATAAAGTCACATAAGTCACTGGCAGATGATTTGTAGAAACTGTAATAGTTCTACCAAAAATTATCAGTGACTGAAATTAGTACTTATGATTACTGAAGAAGTGTAGCCAAGTGTGCTGTAGACTGGTCGACCATTGATTTCCTCCACCCTGAACCTGCCAACAATTTGGTCCTGATCTTGAAACACCTGGCTGGAAGCCTCTTCAGGTGAGACAGCCTGGCCAACAGAGCTATATCAGAATTTTTTGTGACATTCAAAAGCTGAAAGAATATGAGAAAAATAGAATAAAATATTAATTCATTTTTCTCCCTCTGATCTGAATATTTCTACTCAGAACTTCTAAAATGAAAATCTCCCACTTATTTCTTTCTACCAGTATTCTCCTAATTGGCATTGGTCATAAAATAACTAAGTAGATCCTAGCAATTTGTACTCTATTTAACTAAAACAAAAATTGATTTAGATGGGAACAGGTAATAAAGAAAGAAAACCAAGTTGAGACCATGACAAACATCTCATTGCCTCATATGTTACTCTGGTAAATTATTTGTATCGCTGTATGTTACTTCTGTATTTCAGTATTTTCAGAGCTCTGCATTTTCTTTTATATAGATATTTCTTTTGCCAGTGCAGAAAAAGGGCACTGCAGGCTATAGTGAGGGTTCAGTTCTCATTGGAGTTCAAGAATCTCTAACTCATGTAGTCAACAGTCTGAGGAGGAGCCTCACTGGAACATGGCAAAGCTGACCCTTAAGCAACAGATCTTGATACAAATTCTCAAAGGTAGTAGAGTAGAAGGAGGCAAGGACAAAGAAGCATACAAAGCCTTGCCTAGACCCTCATCTCTAACACTGACTAACTCTATGACCAAAAGCATGAGGCTTAAACTTTCTAAGACCAAGTTGCCTCATTTGTAAAAGTGGAGTAGTAGGTAAAAAAAATCCTATTGATACTTCCTTTGAAAAACTATTTAGATGATCCAGGAAGATCACATATGTAAGTATACTAAAGTTCCACATAAATGTCAGCTACTCTCATATTGGGTATTCATTGCTTATTTCAAGGATCAATGATAGACTTTTTATGGCCATTTCCTCCACTGATTATAATATTATAATTATATTATTCCCTCCACAGATTGTAATCTAGTACAGCTTAATAAATTGTTTCAAAATGTTATTGTGGCTGAAGAAGTGACACGTATGAAAGTTTATGCATTTACACAAATATGTGCATATATATTATATTTGTGCATTTATTATGTGCATATATGTATGTATGCATGTATCTATAGCCACCAAACTCTTTGAGCAGCTTTAAGCTTTAATAGCTTTAGTAGCTTAAAACTGCACTAAGATTTTGGGACATCCTATACACATTTATGCATACACATAATCACAAACACATTCATATTATTTATTGCATTTATTTTTATTCTATCATATAATATATATCATGTAAATATAAATATTAAACATATTTATGGTATATTGCACATAAATATTATGCATATTTCTTATATGCTACATCTAGTCTATTTTTATATATATTTTATTTAAACATTACATCTTATGTGAATAGATACATACATGTGTGTTTACATGCAGTTAAAGACAAGTTCAGTCAAAGAATCCTTAAGTCCAGTGATTCTTTTATTATTTTTTCTGCTTATCCTTTCCTCCAAGGCAACAAAATTTCCCATACATGTTCATGTGTAGATATAATGGTATGGAGGAGAGAATGAAAATGAATAGATAGATGATTTTTTATTTGTTTATTTATTAATCTTATAGTATATGCAAATCATGTGTTAAGCACTAGAAATACAAATAGAAAAGTAAGATAAGTCCCTGACTCCAAGGAGCTCAGATTCTAATGGAGAAGACAACATATAGGGAAGTTCTTAGCTGCAAAACAGTTGGAAAGGTCCCATGATCCTCAACATGCAGTAGCAAAAGAATGTTAGTTCCTCTTCTATAAAGTCATTTCCATTGATAAAATGCTTTCCATTTCTCTGGTGGAGAAAACTTGCTTCTCTGGCTATTCAGTAGCTGTAGCTGTTGTACCTGCAGGAGCAGTTACCAGGTTGTATCTTCAGGATGATGACTGAGGGCACTTGGTTGGTTCCATTCATATTCCTCAGATTTACTCCTCTGAGGTGCTTCATGCAGGTCATGGGGGAGAAATGGTAATCAAGGTGGTAATGGTGATTGATGATGGTGATGATGATTGACTTGTGTGGAACCTAATATACCTTGTCTCTCCCTCAGAGTTCCTTGTTCCTCCACCTAATCTGGCTTGTCTGTCCTCTGTGTGATAGTTTAGTAATTGGTAGGGATGAATGGCTCCTTCCCCATAAGAGTTGCTTACCTAGATAATGTCTGTAAGTGATTGCCACTAGCTATAATATGATCTATGAGCTGGTACTATTCTTGGCAATTCTGTGCCTATCTGCTGGTAATTGAACAACACTTATTGTTGGTGTTAATGAGGAAGGTGCCCTAGTTCCATAATTATTTCCTCTCTTAATGATGTCTATAAAGAATGGAAAAGGTTAGTGTTTTCCTTTGGGGAAGGTGAATGGATTAGCAGGCAATACTATTCCTAAGGTTCTTTGACTCAGAGTACTCCATTGTCTCCATTAGAATCTGAAGCTAAATGGTGATAAAAGCAGTGGTGAACAACCTGGTGGTAGATGTGGTGGTTTGACTTGCTAGGCATCTCATGCTTCCTGTCTCTCCTTGAGGGGACCTTCTTGGCTTTGGATTGAATGGCTTTGCTGCCCTGTATGTGGTGATTCATTGGAAATTATTAGAGATGGCTGGTTCCTTCTCCAATAAGGTTCTTTTCTACATGTGTGTGATGGAATACATGCAGGTGGTCTGGGAGATAGAATCAAGTTTTTTCCTAGCCATTCTACAAGTGATTTTGTAAGGAAGGATAGCTGTTTGACTTACATTTAGAAGAATGCAAACATGTAAACATATGCATGCATTTAAGTATGTATGAATGTAAAAATATTCTTAAAATTAACACCACATTTACATATACAACATACATATATTTGCATGTATACTCAAATGTACACACATATACTCACATAATATATTTTAGCACATGTATATACACCTGAATACATGTAATTTGTTCCAAACGTCTTGATTTAACTTTGAGTGTCAATAGAATAATCCTGCATTAAGACTTTTGGGAAATTATCTATATTTTTGTCCATGTATATGTGCATGCATGTGTACACCCTAATATATACACGTGTGTTTTTTGTATATGTGTATACATGTGTATATGCATGTGTGTATATGTGTGTGTATTTTTTCTATATTTATAGCCAAACCAAAAATGCTAAATCTAATAATTGGTCACCATAGAATTAAAACAAAAAGATATAAAGTTATAACTAGCCTTCTCACAGGTGCCAATGTAAGAAAGGTCAATTTAGTTTGCCATATTTATTTTTCCAGATGGTGAATAAAATTTTATTTTTATAACCATATTATCTCAACATAAACAGATTTCTAAATAACTTCTAATGGATGTCCTATTTTACAGCTGCAGAGCACATTCCAAATTAGTTACATGAATGTCTGGAAAGAGAACCCCTTAGCAAAGGTAAGAAAAATCAACCAAAAGCAACAAAGTCATGTAATATTGAATCATTAGGATCAGTGTCTGAGAAGTGATCTGGTAGACTCATTTTATCTTGAAGAGATAAGGATCATAAGGTTTTGTTTTCTCCAGGGCATATATAGAAGAAATGTCAGAGCTAGGAATTGAATCCAGGATCTTTGACTAGAAAGAAAGCATTATGTATCTCTAAATAAACATTCTTAGAGGAAATAAATAATCAATTAACATTTAATAAGTGCAACAAGTGTGAGGCACTGTATGTACTAAGCCCTGGGTATGTAAAAAGAAGGCAAAATAAATAAATAATAAATAGATAAATAAATAGATAAATGAATGAATGAATGAATGAACAAATAAACAAACAAATGAATGAATGAATGAATGAATGAATAAAAATAAATAAATAGATAGATAGATAAATAAATGAATGAATAAATAAATAAATAAAACAGCCTCTGTCCTTAAGAAGCTCACACTCTAATGGAAGGGATAAACAAACAATTCTAAAAACTCAGTGGTTCTCAAACTTTTTGATATCAAGACCCATTTACATTCTTAAAATTATTGAGAATCCAAGTCCTAAGAACTGAAAATAAGTTTGATCATGTGGGATCCCAGAAAGTGTCTCAGGACCCCTTAGATTTACCCAAATAATACTTTGAGAACCATCTCTGCTTATTATACCTTGTTTTGAGTGATTTGTCAGGAAGATTTTCATTATATTGAGACAATTTTTAAGTACTTAAAATTGTTTGAGATATAATTTGCAGCCCATGAAATCTATATACTCATGTAGATTAAATACATATATATATATATATATATATACATACATATACATATATACACACACATACAAGCACTATGCATTGTGCTATGTGTTATTACGTGCTTGGTTTCTTCACATACCCTTGTTGTAAGTGAAAACTATGAATCTTTTTCTCACTCATTCCTAGGAATCCAGATGCAAGTTATGCTGTGCTTTGTAAGTTATCCATAATTTATTTGTGAATCTTCTTTTTATATACAAAAACCCTATATGCAAAAATGATTTCCTTCATTACAGAATATACCTTAAAGTTGAATATTTAGACTTCAAAATTGGGCTGGAGTTTACAGGTTTTGAGTTTGATGCATTTTATAAAATACAAATTCTTTTTTTTTACTCTTCTGTGTATTATTTATAAACATAAACAAACTATTTGTCTACTTTTGAGTCCCACTTGAATTGTAGTGATCAACTCTATTTAATCCTTCTTTTGTTTTCATTAACTCAAAAAATCTGCTAAAGAAAATTAATCTTTTTTTAAATTAAAGCTACAGTCTAAATCTGATGTGTCAATATGAAAGTCTTTGAACTTTTCATGTTTCTCTGATCATAGAATTATAAAATTTTAACAACTAAAATTTAAGATCATAAAAATAAAGGACAATGGAGGGAGAAAAAAACTGTTCAGGGCACTAAAGAATGAACTGAGAGTGTTAAGTTAGAAAATGTTATAAGTAAAAGGTGATCATCAAATATTTAAAGAGTTGTCACTCAATAGCAATTAATTAATTTCCCCCTATGTGTAAGGCACCATACATGCTAAAGCCTAAGGACAAAAAGGATAAAAGGGAATCACCCCAGTATTGTTATTGTCCAGACAAAAGGTACTGATAACGTTAATGAAGACAGTGGCTATATGAGTACAGAGGAAAGATGTATATTAGAGGAATAAGGTTAAGATAGAAACATTTGGTAAGCTATATGATATAACAGGTAAGAATAAGGAGCTATGGATGACATTGAAATTTGTGAACTTGGATTTGACTCCAAGGGTCATAACATGAACGAATGAGTGAAGGTTCAAAGGAGAGTAATTAAGATACAAAAAGGAACAGTTTTTTTGATAACTATAACTGTAAAAATGTGAAGTTATTCAATTGGCCATGGGTGAACAATTAATACAGATGCCAGAGAAGGGTTATACACGAGCCAAAAAAAATGAGTTCCACAACAGTGATTAATTAATATTTGTAAGTTGATTTTCATGTGTTTTTTTTCAATTTACAAACACTGATATTCTCTCCTTCTAATATCCCTTCCCTATCAAGATAAAAATAGGAAAGGAAAGGAAAAAATGTAACAAATTGCAGTCAAGCAAAACAAATTCCCACATTAGTCACATGTAAAAATGGATGTCTCATTTTGCACACTCAGGCAATCATCTCTACATGAACTATATAAGTTCTTGGAATTATGTTTGGTCATGTTTTACTCAGAGTTATTCAATTTTTCAAGTCTTTTTGTTTTTATAATATAAATTGTATTCCTGATTCTGCTCACTTTACAGCTTTATACTTATGGTTATAGATATGCATAAAGATATCTATGGGTATATTAAGCATAGGAGGAGATATAGATGAAGGTGATAGTATTATCAATGGATATAGATGCAGATAATTGTAGATGCAGATATCATCACAAAAATAGATATACATGTAGACAGAGTTGGCACTTTTGTTGTTGCTTTTGTTGTTGGTTTTTGTTCTTTGTTTACAAAGATGACTGACGACATCCTGTTGTGATGTTTCAGCTCATGTGTGAATTGGATTTAAGGGAGGCAGATTTGCACCAAGCCATCAGTCTCTCTCTTCCAGTGTCATCAAAGTCCAGTGGTGGAAATGACCCAGAATACAGTGGTTGACCTTGGTGTCTTGATAATTAAACAAGATCTAAGCATTCCACATCTCTTGCTTCAGTCACTTTCTTGGCCATTGAAAGAAAATGTTCTTATCCTCCCATTCCACAGTTGAAGTTATAAAAAGATATAAATATATAGATCTGTATCTTGATACAGATCTAGATATAAGAAAATGAATAGTTATCTACGAAGTTTATGGCTCTAAAGTTAAGTAAAGGTACATTATCTGTGAAGAGCTTATTTAAGAACAGAACACACGCAAAGAAATCACTGCATGAGAAGACATGATAGGATTGGCATTTACATTAATGAGGTTGCAGATGCATTGAAATATTTAAATGATTATACATGCAAAAATGTGAGTTGTTCAATCTCACAACAATCTGGCATATATCATATCATGGTTGTAACAAAAGCTGCTTAGTAGTAATCTTTTTTTTTTTTTAATTAAACAAATGCTTTATTAACTTCTGGTTTACATCAGTCATCTCCACCAGATTATGAGTTACATTTTAAGCCCATTTTTTCCCTACATACCACCCCAGAATAGCAGTCCCACTAGATATCCCCTCATCCAATCTGCTCTCTCCCATATCTTCTCCCATATCCCCTTCGATTTTGCCATTAGGGCAAGGTGAATCTCTGAACCCCAATACCTGGGCATCTTATGAAACATTTAATTTTAAGACCTCGAATTTCAGATCCATTCCCTTCCTCCCTTGTCACCCACTCCCTCTGAGAATATAAGTAATTCAGGATGTGTTGTACATGTATATCTATGCAAAACGTTACCATAGTAGATATATTGTAAAAGACTGCTTATATTTCCCTCCCACCAGTCTCACCTCCCACCTGGTCCATTCCCTACTTTGATCCTGTCCCTCTTTGATAGTGGGTACTTCCAACCTCCCCTCCCCCCAGAATGCCCTCCCCTCCATCACCCCCCCACTCATCCCCCTTTCCCCTACTCAGGAGAGTGAGTGAGGGTAAGATATTCCATTTAGTTATGTATGTGATTCTCCCCTTGAGCCAACTTCAATGAGAATATGCTTTTGCCTTTTTGTCTTCCTGTTCTTCCCCTCCTCTGCAACTACTTCCCTTTGCCTCTTCTACATGAGATAGTTTACCCTACCCTGTCTCTCTCCATCTCCTCTTTCCACTTTCCTCTCTCTATCTCTATCCATGTATGCCTGTGAACATATGCCATGTACCCTTCTTCAATTATTTTCATAATGAGAATGGTTTCATCAAACACAATTATTGTTTTTCCATGTAGGAATGCAAATAGTCCAACTTTAATAAGTTCCTTTTGATTTCTTTTCCTTGATTACATTCTCAAGAATATCTTGCTTCTTGTGTCTGAATGTCAAATTTTCTATTCAACTGTGGTTTTTTCATCAAGAATGCTTGAAAGTCCTCTATTCCACTGAATGACCATATTTTCCCATCAAACAAGATACTCAGTTTTGCTGGGTAGGTGACCTTTGGCTTCAATCCCAGCTCTTTTGCCCTCTGGAATATCCTATTCCATGCTCTTCCATCCCTCAGTGTAGAAGCTGCCAGGTCCTGGGCCATTCTGATTGTGTTTCCACAATATTGAAATTGTTTCTTCCTGGCTGCTTGGAGTATTTTCTCCTTGATCTGGGAGTTCTGGAGCCTGGCTATAATATTCCTAGGGGTTTTCTTTTGGGGATCTTTTTCAGGAGGTGATCAGTGGATTCTTTCAACCTTTATTTCCCCCACTGGGTCTAAAACATCAGGGCAGTTTTCCTTGAGAATTTCCTTAAGGATGATTTCTAGGTTCTTTCTTTGATCATAGCTTTCAGGAAATCCAATAATTTTTAAATTATCTCTCCTGGATCTATTTTCCAGGTCAATGGTTTTTCCCATGAGATATTTCACATTGCCTTCTATTCTTTCCTTTGTTTGGATCTGTTTAATAGTATCTTGATTGCTCATAAAGTCGCTAGCTTCCATTTGCTCCAGTCTAACTCTGAAGGAATGAATCTCCTCAGTGAGCTTTTGAGATTCTTTTTCCATCTGGCAAATTCTGCTTTTTAAGGCATTCTTCTCCTCATTACCTTTCTGAGCCTCTTTTGCCATTTGAGTTAGTCTATTTTTTAAGGTGTTATTTTCCTTAGTCAGGCTGTTGACTGTCATTTCATACTTTTCTTGCATCTTTTTCATTTCTCTTCCCAAAATTTCCCCCACTTCTCTTATCTGCTTCTTAAGGTGCTCTATGTCTGTAGCCAGCTTGTATTTTCATTTGGGGCTTTTGGTGCAGGACTTCTGACCTCACAGTCCTCCTCCATGCTTTGAGCCTCTTTGCCCCTAAAATAGGAGTCCAATGTTGAACTTTTCTGTTTATTTTGTTTCATTTGCCTAGGCATGTTGCCACTTAATTACTTGATTTTGGGGCTTGTTGCCACAGTAGGACTCTGCCACCCGACAGGGGAACTTCCACCTAAATGTGGGGTCTTCACAACTTCTGCCAGTTGTGTGGCCTCTGTAAAGCCTCCACCCACTCTGGCAAGTTGGATACCCACCCCAAACTTCCCCCCCAGACCACAATCCAGATCCAGGCATTTTAAAGCAAGAGCATTTTAAAGCAAGAGCCAGACTGATTGCTGGATCTCCCTACAATTCGCAGACCAGGAGCTAGAGCCACTACTGACGCTGCAAAATGGCTTCTGTGCTGCTGTTTCTTCAGCAGCTTTTCGCCCCCACGGGAGGAATCCGTGCATTCCACAAATACTGGTCCTAAAGTCCATAGGGCACTATCCTCTCACGTTGTCCTAGGCATACCTGTGCTGATAATTCTGGAATCGCCACAATTGCTGGTGTTCTGGGTTCCCTCAGCCGGCTGCTGGCCCAGCCGCTCTGGGGCTAAAACCCCGGACCTGGGCTCAGCTCTGCACTATGCTGTTGGTTCTCAGAGCGCTGTGCTGTCTGCTCTCAAAGAGCTGCGCTGGCTGCTCCCTGCAGGGATACTGGGCTGTCCTCAGCAGGAGGTTATCTTCTCTGTGCCGTTCTGTGGTTGCTGGCGTTCCAGAAGTTGTTCAGAGTACCCTTTCACATTGTTTGAAATTTGTCTGGGGCAGAGCACATTGGAAATTCTGTTTCTACTCTGCCATCTTGGCTCTGCTACTAGTGATCTTGTAGGGAGATATTTGTCATATCCAAATGAAATAACTTAAACAACAGGGAAAGCTTTAGATGGTATCATCCATTTTGAAGTGGTAATGATTTATTTTTTTATTGGTTCTCACTTTAATTTCTTAAAATCTAATTCATCTGAGAAATCAAAATGTATCATAATGATAAGAAGCTATGTTCCCATAAATCTATGATCTGAGCAATAACATTTTAGTTATTGTTGACCTGTTGTAAGTTTTTCTTATTTATAATATTATTGCATTGTTAAAAACAAAAATAATTCATGAGTGTTTTATGATATATGTAAAGAGGTGAGAATAAGTCCTGAAAGTGTATAATTGTATATAAGCATACACACCCTATATCTATTATCTATCTCTCTATTGGCAGCTAGATGGCACAATGGATAGAGTTATTATATTTAAGAGTCTGGAAGACTGACTCAGATACATATTATTGACCTTTTGTCAATCTATTTAACATATATGACACAGTTTTTCTTCTCTAATATGGTGATAATAATGGCATCTACCACAAAGAGCTATTATGAGGATCACAGAAAAAAAGCATGTAAAGCACCTTGTAATATTTAAGTCATTATACAAAATCTAGGTGTTATTATATATAGTTACATGGTTATTATACCTGTTTAGTTTATATAGTATACCAGCAAATGGCCTGTTCCATTGGGAAAATGCTACCTCAGTTCAACCAAGAGAGTGAGCATCTCTGAACTCACCTAAGGGTAAGTTCTCTAAAGCCTCTTAAGTAGAAAATCTTGAATTAAGAGCATGTTGAAGAACAGCTTTCACCTTTTTCTGGCTTGTAAAGTTCATACTTTGTTTCCAATGATATCTTCCTGAAATAAGTATGGAGCTATGTTGGTCCTTTAACAAATGCGTTAAGAACAATGTTTCTTTTTGCCAAAATCCTCACACTAATTGGATGCTTCATATAACACTAAAATATTGTTTTCCAGACCTATTAGGAGAGTCTTATTCCATTTTGCTAAACATGACAAAAACCTGGGTTACATGCATACAGACAGATAAATATAGGGAAAAGGTCTGAAAGTCTCGTTCACCTGGTACATGGATTTCTTGGATTGAGAAACCTGATCTACCAATGTAATTCAGCAGCTTCTCTTCCATATATAATCTGAGAGAATTGTTCAGGGCACTCAGAGGTTAAATGACTCCCCGAGGGTCACACAGCTCATCTGTGGGAGACTCCGTGTTCATTACCAGATTGTCCAGGCTCTGAGACTGACTCTCTCCACTACACCATGCTCTATCCCATAACAGGAATACACGTTGATATGTCTGTATTGATCTATGCATCAATTTAAACATATGCATAAGCATAGACATATGTGTATACCAATCTCATATCTAACAAAGGAGATGTTAAGTGTTTCACAACTTACTTAAGGGTTTTCTTGGGAAAAAATGAAAAGTTTTGCAACTTTCCTAGATTAACAAAATAAGTAAATTCTTTTTAAAATATACTTACTCAATTCTAGTTGTTTTGAAGATATTTATTTCACCTGCTAAATCACAAGTTAAACATTGAGAAGTCATATGCTAGCAACTTGTTATTTGGCACCATTCTCTTCTTTACTCAGCAATTTTAGGAAAGCTAATAGAATTAGCAATTGCCTTTGAATAACTATAGTGATTTTATTTTTCAAATGTAAAGCGATTAATTCAATTCCAAGGGAGCAGCAATGCATGACCCATTATTTGAGGGGAAGATGTGTTAATATCCTTATAATTGGCTAAATTTCTGCTCTCCAGTTGCTGTTTTTTATTTTACAAATAGACAACAGAAATTCCCTGATTTTTTTTTTTCAGGAACATAGGGCTTGATATTTGAGTCTATCATTTTGGAAATTTTAACTGTCTCCTCTGATAGTAAAAATACAATCCAGAAGGAAAAGAAAAGGCATGTGGGTATAATGGTTTTCAATAGTGTCAGCTGAAAAAACAGCAGCCTGTGGAAATGATTCCTTTCTGCCAGAGCTGGAGAAGCCCTTGAAATCAATCTTTACCCTTGCTACTGCTGACATTTCCCCGTTCTTATAACCCATCCAAGAATTATTCCCTCAACATAAGTGTAATTGACAACAGTGAGTAATTTCAAGGTCTTTTTCTGTGTTGACCTTTCTGATCTGTTTGATGTTCCACAGTCACTGATGCATAATGAAATATTGTAAATGCAAGCAGGCTTCAGGCTGTTTTTAAGTTAAGCATTTTTTTTTTTTTTTGGTTCTTAACTCTGAAGTCAAAAGAAACACAGGAGGATGATTCCCATGTGTCATCCACCAAAATATGCCCTTACACATTTACATTTAAAAAGAGAATTAAAACTATAGACACATTGATAGAGAATGTTTAGAAATTCATTTAAAGAAATATAGATATTCCATTAAGCAATTTTTGATTACTTCTTTATGAAAGCCTTATTTTGTTATGTAAGCTTCTAACTCTTTTCACAGAGTTATCCTTTATAATAGCTTTAAAAAAGAGAAAAACAAAATAAACAACACAGAAACCAAATGTTGTTTTCCGCATTGATAATCCATCCTCTCCCTTCTAGAGAAATAAGAGAAGTAAATCCTCTGATCACTTTTTGGATTAAGATTAATCAATATAATTTTCCAAAAATCAGTTTTGTTTCTTTCATTATAGTTCTTTTAATTTGGAGATGTCTTCTCTCCACCGTTCAGGCCCTTATTTCTGCTTTGGAGTATTGCAATTGTCTCCAACTTGGAACCCCTCTTTCAGTTCTCTTCATACTCCTATCCTCCAATTTTTTTTTCCTAAGTGATTTTCTTTAAGTTTACATTTGGACATATCACTCCCCTAATCTTTCATTCCAATAGCTCCCTATTGAACCTAGAGTAAACTATTAGCTACTCAATAAGCTTTTAAAACCCTTCCCAAAGTGCCCCTCACCTATCTTTCTGCACACCTCATGTATTATTTTTGCTGCGCTGTGTAATATAGCTAAAATGACCTTCTCTTTGGTCCTCCTCATACATGATTTCCCATCTCCATTTCAGAATTTTTGTGTTAACCATCTTCCATGTCTGGAATACACTCCATTCCCAAATCCACCTCATAAAAGCCCATTGTTTCCTTTCTTTATACAGTTTGACTACCATTTTCTATAAGAAGCTTTCCCTAATCTCCCCTCAAATGGCAGTAGTATATTCCCTCCTAGCATGCCTTAAATGTAACAACTTTGTATTTTTTTAACATTTATTGTGAATATTTTTATATGATAAAAGGCAGCAAGATAGAATGGGTGGAAAGTTTCCCTTGGGGGTAGAAAGTTACAAATTCTACCTTCTAAAAAATATTGTCTACATAACTCTGGGCAAGTCACTGAAAGCCTCAGTCTTCTAGGCCAATGATGTCAAACTCAAAAAGAAATAGGGGCTACTAAATTGCCCAGCTAGGTGGCACAGTCCATAGAGAACCAGATCTATAGTCAAGAAGACTTATCTTCCTGAGTTCAATTCTGACTTCAGATACTTACTAGCTGTGCGATCCTATTGATAAACTCAATTTGCTTCAGCTTCCTCATACATAAAATGAGCCAGATAAGGAAATAGCATACCATTGCAGTATTTTTGCCACAAAAAACCCAAATGGGATTATGAAGTGTTGGACACAATTTAAAAAAATGACTGAGCAACAAGAATAACAACAAAACATTTTATATATATATAAACTTCCAGGTCATGTACTAAATTATAAAAATACATATAAATATTATCTCTTTTATGATAATTTTATTCATTTTGCTAAACATTCCCCAATTCCACCTTAATATAGTTCTGGTGGCACTTGGGAATGTTGTGGGCTGTCCAAGGAAGCATGGTTGACATCACTGATATACACAGCTCAAGATTTTAATTTCACCAAAGCATCGACTTGCATTAGTAGAAAATATTTCCACATTTGAGAATGTTTTATACTATTGAACGCACAGGTCTAATTATTTCCTGTACATATACATATATGGATTGGTTGTCTCTTCTTTTAGCAGAGAAGGTACTTGAGAATGGCAATAATTTCATTCTTTTTCTCTGTATCCACCTCATTCTCTCTTTTTTAGGATTATTTTTTAAGCTTTCAATTCTAAATACTCTCCCTCCAACTATCTACATTCCACCCACTGAGATGACACGTAATATGAGTATCTCTAACTTTTAACACAGTGCCTGGCAAATTGTAGATGCATAGTAAATTCTTGTGCATTGACTCATTGAATGATTATGTGTATTGTTCTCATGTTTTTGGTTATTTCATTTGCATCGTTTTAATGATTTCAAATGATTTTATATGGATTACATTTATTGTTTCCTACAGCACATTAATATTCTATTACATTCATGTATGGCAACTTGTTTAGCCATTGGTTTTCCTTTTTTCCAGCTCTTTGCTTCTATAAAAACAATGCTAGATAAATATTTTATGTATATATTTTTCTTTTTATCATTGACCTTCTCTTTATATGCCAAAGAGTGAGATTTCTTGTAGTCATTTTTAACAATAAGTCTAAATTAATTTCCTTAGTATTTAAATTAAATTACAGCTGTGCTAACAATGAATTAGTGCCCCTGTCTTTCCAGTATTGACTATTTACATATCTGCCAGCATGCATAGTGGGTAAGTATTTGTTCTTAAAAAAAAAAAAAATACTATGTGGGGAGGGCTAGGTGGCTCAGTGAGTAGAGCATCTGCCCTAGAGTCAGAAGTACCTGAGTTTGGATCCAGCCTCAGACACTTAACACACAAAGAGAAATAAAACAAAACAAAACAAAACAAAACAACAACAACAACAAAAACTAAACAACAACAACAACAAAACTAGCTGTGTGACCTTGGGCAAGTTATTTAACCCCAATTGCCCCCCCCCCCCAAAGAAAAAGCAAAAAAAAAAATACTATGAAATTGATCTGACAAGTTCCTTATAATCTGGAGGAACAATCTGCTTTTCAAGAATCTTTGGCTACTTTTACTATTTCTGTCATTTATTTTTTGGTGGTAGGAGTACTTAGCAGGGGGAAAAACAATATGGAAATTCTGATTTTGGGTTGCTAAAATAGTTGTTCAAAAGGATCACCTTGTAATACTTAGCCATGTCACTTTAAAAAAGAAAAGAAAAGACAATATTGATCAAGACTATGTGGTATTAAATCCATTTCTGTAGTGGTTTGGGTTAAGTAGGAAATACAGAGGTATACATTGAAGTTATTCTTCAGATTTTTTTCTTGAAGTACACATTCATTTGACAGACATTGATATTTTATATATCTCCTTCCAAGTCTGTAAGGACATATGGTTAGATGTCTTTTTTCTCTCCATGGTTTCCTTTGAACCTCTATGAAATGTTATTTATTTATAGAGGATACTTTATGGGTGAATGCTTTTCTGCCTGTGGTTTGCCAATGTCTCCATAACATTGTTATTCTTTTATATTTTACTATTTCTCCTAGTTTATATATTTTAAATGATATTTAGCAGCAAAATTATTTTTTTTCTTTTTCCTGAATACATGGAGCCAGGCCTTAAAAAGTAATCTCTAACAATGTGGAATGTCTTAAGGGACACAATGTCATAATAATAGCTCAAAATCTTATATGTTGCTTTTGGGGAAAATAACTATCCTCCAGTAAGTCAATATCTGAAAATCTAACCATTGATGTGGAGTTGAAATCATTCAAATATTACATTGAGGTATAGAGTCTTCTATACCCACAGGTAATTTCCTGATTAATTATATACCCATATTTTTGGTTTTCAAAACTTCAGTAATTCTATTATGTCATTGATATGAGCATTCTTCCCAATACTGCAGATTTCTACTCATCTACCCTTTTTTTTCTCATTCACACTCTCCTAAAAATACTTTATAGGAGCACCACCAAACATGATTGAAGGCTTCTTCAAGATTTCTGAATATTGTGTGAATATCACTGGAACACAAAGACTATCCATCAGTTAATCATTCTTCTTGCTACATTACAGGAAAATCCAAACCCTTTTCTAATAATACATCACTGATGATACATTTTATACCTTATATCCTGAACAATTTTTATTGAGACTCTGTTGAAGCCTATTTGCATCAAATACAAACTTTTGTAATGGCCACTTCATGGCCCATAAATAATTTTTTTTTGAAGATGATGGTATTGTATCATTATACTACCACAAAATGACTCCTGATGTTAGAAAGAGGTGATCTTCTTTCCAGGAGAGATGACTGCTCATCAAAATAAGTATTTCAGAAAGGCAACCCCGATAATTATTTTCTTCCTCATCCTATCTGATTCAGGGTTCAATTCATTGTCCAGGATGCAGTGATTTTTCCTCAAATTTTTATAGTATCATCTGGAAAATAATCTTCATCCATTTCTATTTCTTTACGTGGATAGGTTGGCTCCAAATATTTTAGGGATAATGTATCTCATAAGATTTTCTTTAGAATATCATTTACAAAACCCCAGTGATTTCCTTTACATTCTTTCATCAAGGAAGTCCTAAAAGGTTAAATACATTTTTCTCATTAAATTTTGTAGAGATAAGAGAGATGGCATATGGATGATTGTTACTGATAATTTTCTTTGTCTTTTTTATTGTTGTTAAGAAAAATGGACATGAATTTTTCCAATCATTTTTATCCTTCCTTCAGATATATTAAGAATTTATTACTCAAAACATTTAATATTGTGAGGCTTCCAATATGACCTTCTCTATGTATATTGGATTTATTTTTGTGTCATTATCAATTCCTTCTGACCCTTTGTGACCCTATTTGGGGTTTTCTTGGCAGAGATTCTATTTTTTTTTCAAATGTTTTATGAACTTCTGGTTTACATCATTCATTTCTGTCAGATATTGAGTTACAATTTTTGCCGATTTTCCCCCTACCCACCACACTTGAATAACAGTTCCACAGGATATCCCCTCATCCAATCTGCTCTCTCCCATCTCTTTTCCCATGTCCCTTAGACTTTTCCAGTAGGGTGAGGTGAATCCCCGTGCCACAATGCCTGCACATCTTATCTGCCAATTATATACAAAATAGTATTAATCATAGTATTTATATATTTTTTAAAATTTTTATTTTAAAAGGAATATAAGCAACTCAATATATGCAATACATGTGTAGTTATACAAAACATCACCATAATAGATATATTGTAAAAGACCGACTATATATCCCTCCCTCCCACCCCACCTCCCATCTGGTCCACTCCCCAACTCGATCTTGTCCCTTTTCAAAAGTGGGTGTTTCCAACTGCCCTCCCCCAAGCCCACCCACCCCTCCACCTCTCCCTAACCCTGTCCCTCCCACACTCCTGTAAGGTGGGACACCCTATTTAGTATGCATGTCATTGTTTCCCTGCTCCAAATTCAATGAGAATAATGTTTTGCCTTGTTGCCTTCCTGTTCCTCCCCTCCCCTGCAACCACCTTCCCCTGACTCCTCGACAAGAGACAGTTCACCCCATTGTCTCTCCCCATTCCCCCTCACCACATTCCTCTCCAAACTCTTATCCTGATCTTTTAAGTGTCATCCCTTCCTATTAAATTCAACCTCTGCCCTCTAACTATGCATACCTGAAAACATATATACACACATTCATATATGTATACATACGCCTATATGCCTTTCTTAAACTATTTTCATACTGATAACAGTTTCAACAGTTAAAGTTATTGTTTTTCCCTGTAGGAATGTAAATAGTTCAACTTTGATAAGTTCATAGTGATTTCTTTTCCCTGTTTATCTTCTCAAGTATCTGTTGCTTCTTGTATCTGAATGTCAAATTTTCTATTCAACTCTGGTTTTTTTCCTCAAGAATGCAGGAAATTCCTATATTCCACTGAATGCCCATATTTTCCCCTGAAACAAGATACTCAGTTTTTCTGGGTAGGTGATTCTTGGTTTTAATCCCAGCTCCTTTGCCATCTGGAATATCATATTCCTTGCCCTTCAGTCCCTCAGTGTAGAAGCTGCCAGATACTGTGGTATTCTGATTGTTCTTCCACAATATTGAAATTGTTTCTTCCTGGTTGCTTGTAATATTCTCTCCTTGATGTAGGAATTCTGGAACCTGGCTACAATATTCCTAGGAGTTTTCTTTTTGGGATCTTTTTCAGGAGGTGATAGGTGGATTCTTTCAACCTCTATTTTGCCCTCTGATTCTAAAACATCAGGGCAATTTTCCTTGAAAAGTTTTTGAAGGATGATTTCTAGATTCTTTCTTTGATCATGGCTTTCAAGTAGTCCAATAATTTTTAAATTATCTCTCCTGGAACTATTTTCCAGGTCAGTGATTTTTCCCATGAGATATTTGACATTGCCTTCTATTCTTTCATTTGTTTGGATCTGCTTAATAGCATCTTGGTTTCTCATAAAGTCACAAGATTCCATTTGCTCCATTGTAATTCTGAAGGGATGATTCTCCTTAGTGAGCTTTTGAGATTCTTTTTCCATCTGGCAAATTCTGCTTTTTAAGGCATTCTTCTCCTCATTGCCTTTTTGAGCCTCTTTTGCCATTTGAGTTAGTCTGTTTTTTAAGGTGTTATTTTCCTCAGTCAGGCTGTTGACTCTCATTTCATACTTTTCTTGAGTCTTTCCCATTTCTCTCCCCAATTTTTCCCCCACTTCTCTTATCTGCTTCTTAAGGTCCTCCATGGGCTGTATCCAGCTGATATTTTCATTTGGGGCTCTTGGTGCAGGAGCTCTGACCTCCCAGTCCCCCTCTTCCATGATTTGATCCTCTTTGCCCCCAAAATAGGTGTATAATGTAAAATTTTTCCATTTATTTTGTTTCCTTTGCCTAGGCATGTTGCCACTACATTACTTAAATTTTGGGCTTGTTGCCACAGTAGGACTTTGCCACCAGCCAGGGCAGCTTCTGTCCCAAATGTTGGGGCTTTCTCAACTTCCTGAGGTATTAGTGGGGTGGCCTCTCTGAAGCCTCCACAAGCTCTGGCAAGCTGGTCACACACCCCAATACAGCCACCCCATACCACAATCCAGATCCAAGAAGGGTAAAACAAGAGCAATTACCACCCCAGACTGATTGCCAGATTCCCCTACAGTTCACAGGCCAAGAGCTGAAGCTGCAACCTGGCAATGTAGTACAAACTGGGCTCCTCAGCGACTTCTCGCCCCCAGGGGAAAAAGCTGACTGAGCTCTCCCAACGAGTCCCAAAGTCCATAGGGCACTGACCTCTCTCTTTGTCCTAGGCATCTATGTGTTGATAATTCCGGAAATGCCACAGCTGTTGGTGTTCTGAGGTCGCTCCAGAGAGCTGCTGTCCTCAGTGGGAGGTTAGCTTCTGTGTCATTTTGTGGATTCTGGAGCTCCAGATGTTGTTTATATTCCCTCTTTTACATAATTTTTAAGTGGTGTGGGCTGCAGCTCCAGGGAAATGCTTTTTCTACTCCAACATCCTGCCTCCCTCTTGGCAGAAATTCTCGAATGTTATCATAACCTGGGTAAAATAAGGTGGCTGAGCTGGATGTATACTATATGAATAGAATTTGTGGCATAGGTAATTTGCCTAAATGAAATAATGTTGTTATTTAGTGAAGAATTATATTACCCAGGTTATTATTGTTTTCTCCACATTAAAGCACATAGGATTTAGAAGAAAAGGATTGATATCCTAATTTTAGCTCTTCCAGAAAATTAGCATTTCTTAAACTGTGTGTCTTGACCTCATATCACAACAGTAAAAGGTTTCTGGACATTCAATAATTAAAAATTCATTAAAAATCAAATGAATCGGGAACACAAATTATTTCTGTCAGCTCTTACCTCTGTGGCATCATGCAAAGTCATTGCATCCTTGGTTTTGAACACACAGCATGAGCACTTCACACTGCTCATGCTGTCATATTATGTAACACCAACGAATGTCGCAGAAATGCAAAATGGGGTCATGATTGGAAAAAGTTTAAGACATTTTTTCATGTGGTATTAAACATATCATTTCACCTTTCTTGGGCTCAGTTTCTTCACCTAATCAGCAAAATGAAGGGATTAAACTTTACCCCTAAGAAGATTCTCTTTAACTTCAGATGTAGGATCCTAAACCAAAACAACAACAACAAAAAAATAAAACCACTAAAATTCACATGTTATAATTGGTATACATTGAGTTGATTCTTCTTTTGGTAGAAAGGTTTCAGTTTTTCCCAATTTTTGGGGGGGGGAAGAATGGGAGGGAGAGAAAAAATATGGTCATTAATTTAAAGAATAACAACAAACTAAAAGTTTTAAGATGGTCTCAATAGTATCACTTTGTCTCTGGTAGATGATGTACACTTTGCTTTTTCCAATAGTTCTGCTGTGGAGAGTTTGAAAGTTTTGCAAATTCAATCACTTAAGTACAATAAAGGTACATTTCATTGCTCCATCCACATTGGTTTTAATTGTAATATTTATTACAGAATTGTGTGGGGGGCGGGGAGCATGATTAAAGTGAATAAAAAAGTCATAGGATTGCAGGGCCTGTACTGATTGGGGGCTTCCAAGCTCATTCAGTCCAGTCTCTTTATAATACAAATGAGGAAACTGAGGCACAGAGATGTTAAAGAACACACCCGAGGATATATTGGTAATAAGTTCCAAAGAAAGGATTCAAACTCAAATTCTCTGTCTTCAAATTTAATTTCCAGGTTTGGTTGCATTTGGTGGATTGTTGGATCATACACTTAAGGATGGAAGTGTCTTCAGAAACCATGTAGTCCAACTCACTCATTTTACAGATGAGGCAACTGAGGTTTAAAGAACTTATAACTAGCCTACATTCTTACAATATCAAGAAAGGTTTCTTTCATCTCTTAAATCCTGTGGTTCTTTATATTACACCCTGCTACCTGAATCTTCATTTATTATGTTTTCCTCTGCTGATGTTCAAATTCCTGATTTGAGACTTGGTTCATCAACTCCAATAGCAACTGTTCTCAGCTCTTTGTTTTATCCTCTCTTAATCATTGATGAGGTTTACTGTTCTTGACCCAACTTTTTTTTTTTGGTATGGGAAATTCCCATATAAAGATTCTTTATTCAGTATTTATCATTCACAACTTAAAATATTTGCAATTTCTTTGGAGTACTGAAAGGTCAAGTTATTTATAGACCGTCTACTACAATTTGTAGTCTTAAAAAGATACCTAGATTCAGAGTCAGTATGGGTTAGAAGTTGAATTAGAACCCACATATTCCTGCTTCCAAGGACAATTCTTTGAGAAGTAACCCCAGCTATCAGCTATCTTTGATTAACAATGATCATAATAATTACAATAATACATGTGCATTTGTGTGTAAAGTTTAATGTGGACTTTAAGGTTTCCAGATAACTTAGAAATCTGTTTCAATACAATAATCCTATGAGAAGTAGAATTCTCCCCATTTTACAAATGGCAAGGCCATCCCTTAACAATTGTTCCTGCATAATTAAAACTAAAATAGGATGCATATGCCTTGCAACTCTGCCAATGTTAAAGAGGTTGGGTTTTAATGCTACTAAACAATTTCTTTGAGGAATTGGAAAATGATTTTTTTAACAGAGGCATTCCTTACTATTTCTTCTTCTCCATAAGTTCTAATTTTTGTATACAGGGTTTTCTTACAGCCAGTACCATTTGTAATGCTGCAGGTTTGGTGAGGACAGTTTAAAACATTAAAGACTTGGTCATGCTTAATCTGCTATTATATAGCAAATTCAAACAGAGGAAAATGAAAAAACAAACAGAAAATTCACCTTTAAGCTAATTCTTTTTTTTTTTTTTTTTTTTGCTTTTTGGAGGGCAGTTGGGGTTAAGTAACTTGCCCAAGGTCACACGGCTAGGTTTTTGTTTGTGTGTGTTAAGTGCCTGAAGCCAGATCCGAACTCAGGTCCTTCTGACTCCAGGGCTGGTGTTCTACACACTGCACCACCTAGCCACCCCTAAGTTAATTCTTACAAAAATTATAAAGTTTCCTTTATATTATCAATAGTCACCATGGAGAAATTTAACTTCCCCTTGCCAAGATGTGCAGGTGATTCAACATGAGTGACTCAGCACCTTATAATTAGCATATTCTCACATGCCAAGAAAAGACCGATGAAACTGCCAATCTTGGCTTCTTCCTTCTGCCAAAGGGTTATCATCAGGAGTAATAGCTATACCATTTCGTGTTTGATGAGAGGTTCCATTTACTGAGCAAAATGAAACCCAGGAAGAAAAAACATAACGATAGATAATAAACATATAACGAAAACAGCATATATTGGTAGAGCACTTTACAGTTTAGTGGACATGTCTACAAGCATTGTCTTAGTTATTCAATATTGCATATTGATGAAAGTTCACACTTCTTTGCCTGGCATTCATAATATCATAGTAGCTATCTTTTCCAACACTAGAAGCAATTAACTGGTGTAGTAGTGCTGGATATGGACTCAGGAAGATCCAAATTCAAATCTACCCTCAGGAGCTCTGAAACCTAGGATAAGTCATTTAATCTCTGTCTGCCTCAGTTTCCCAACTATATAGTGGGAATAACATTAGTAGCTACTTCACAGAGTTGTTGTGAGGATCAAATGACATATTTTTTTTTGTAAAATGTTTAGCTTATATTAACTTAATATATTAGGCTTATTTCCTTTCACCCCATCTCCCATTATCTCCTAGTATTCTCCCACAGTCTACTCTTTGAACCAGGAAAACTGGACTACTCATTATCCTCATATACATCCCAGATTACACAGCATCTGTTTTTTTTGTTTGTTTGTTTGTTTTTGTTGTTGTTGTTGTTGTTGTTGTTCTAATTTCCTGGAATAGGATTTGTCCCCATCCATTTTCCCTGTGACTGTAAAGTTCCTATTTATCCTTTGAAGCTCAATATAAGCGTAAACTCTTTTAAGACATTTATCCTGGAGGCATTAATGAGCTTCCACTTTTAAACATACCATTTTGCTTACATCTAAACTTTCTTCCACTCAAGTATCTTCTACTAGAATTATTGGCATATGTGTCACCTCTGCTGCTATCTTCCACCACTATGAAGAATCATAGCTAGAGATCTGGAAGGATCCTTTAAGGTTATTTAATCCTATCTAAGTTTTAGTTCAGGAAATAACTCTAAAGGATCACTTGCTCAAGGTTAGATTGCAAGTTTAGCATCCCCCTCCCCCATTTTTCCACCTTTAACCTCTGAAGGGAAGACAAACAGATTACAAACAATAGGCAGCCCTGTTTTATTCATTCATTGCCACAATGCCTAACTAATAATATGCACTATATTGAATATTTTCAATTAAGGCTTCTTGAATTGAATTCAATACTTGGAATCCTTTAAGATTTCACATAAAACTTCAATATTTTAGTGCTATTTCATGACAACATCCCTTTGGGTATATATATATATATATATATATATGTGTGTGTGTGTGTGTGTGTGTGTGTGTGTGTGTGTGTGTGTGTGTGTGTGTATACCCAAAGGGATGATATACATATCATGGTCCAAATTATTAGTATTGGAAAAATTGAGGAAATTAAGACTCTTAGGTATTCCCTGCTACAAAATAACTAACCAGCAAATAGAAAACCAAGGTTTTGTATTGCAACAATATTCTTCCCCTAATATCAGGGTGTTATGGTAAACTTAAGGGTCATGGGGATCATTGAAGCTTTCCTGAAGGCTATTATTGATAGTCTATTAAATTTTAGTCTATTGAACACATTTTTATATTCTAATTATGGTTAACTCAAACTTGAATAGGGGATTTCAGGAGTCCTGAGTTCAAGTCCTGACTGATTAGTAACAGCTCAATGACATTGGACAAATGGATTCACTTCTTGTGCCTCCATGTATCTCTGATATACAAATTGGGTAATAGAAGCATATTCTTTGTCACTTGACTGCCCTTATTCCTGTCCTTCTGACTATATGCCATTTAAGATTGTGTTAATGACCAAGGAATATTTAAATAATATTTTATCTTAAGATATATTAATACACATTTAGATATATATTATCTTTATAAATATTAAAATTCCATTAATATTCAGAATACTAGTTATGACATCCAAATATAACACTTTAGCATGAAAACAACCCTTCTTTTGTCTTTCTTTGTTAGTGCTACCTGATAAATCCAAATATCTATGTAATTTTTTTTCTCAAAATAGATGGTCCTATTCATATCTGTAATTAGAACAATTAATCTTTGTCTTATAAAAATTTATGTTGATTTAAAAAATGCTTTATTCCTTCAATGATAAATCATACCATTATTATTTAGAGTACTTCCACTAAGATATAGCAAGATGTCTCAGCAGATAGAGGTCTGGTCCTAGAGTCACAGAGACTTGCATCCAAATCAGATCTCATTAACTTACTAGCTGTGTGATCTGGGCAATACTCTTAACCTCTGTTTTCCTTAATCTACTAGAAAAAGAAATGGTGACACAACTCAGTTTCTTCATCAAGAAAACCCCATGCACAGAACTGGGATGATATGGTCCACAGACTCATGAAGAGTCAATCACAACTCAACCATAGCAACGTGATAAGTACTTTAGAGATTCTACATTATTTGATCTACATGAGAAACCAGTGAAATTAGTGCTACGATACTTTGCAGTTGAAGAATCTGAGTTACTGAATTAGTAAGAAGTTAAATAGTTAAAAACAGGACCTCCACACAGCTCCAGCTCCCACCCCCTCAAATTCATGTAAAAAGTGACTCTGAAAAAATAGTGGGGCTACAGAACCCACAAAATGACACAGTGAAGCTAACAACCCACAGAGGATAGACAGCCAGGCTAGCAGGAATTGCCCAGCCCAGAGCTCTGGGAGCTGACCCCAGCCCCAGTTGAATTGGAGCTTTTAGCCTCAGGATGGGACTGACCAGCTGCTGGCTAGAGGGACTACAGATCACCTGCAGCTGTGGCAGTTTCCAGAATTATCAACCCATAGAGGCTAAGGGTAAAATGGGAGGTCTGTGTAGTGTGGACTTTGGGATCCAGTAGTTGGGAGTGTGGTCAGGCTTTGTCCCAGGGTTTGAGAAGGCACTGAAGGACATCAGTGCAGCCACTGCCATGTGGCAGCTTCAGCTCCTGGCCTGGAGACTGTAGGGGGATGAAGTGACTAGTCTGAAGATCTGAGGGTCACTTTTGCTTTAACCTGCTTGGATGTGGATTGAGGTCTAGCTTAGAGGACCTGGGATGAATGACTAGTTTCCAGAACATGTGGAGGCTCCAGAGAGAGCACACAACTAAGACCTTTGGTAGCTGAGAAAATCCCAGCATTTGGGATGAAGCTCTCCTGTCTGGTGGCAGAGTCCTACTGTGGCAAAAGCCCAAAAGTCAAGTAATTGATTGGCAACATGAGAAGGCAAAGGATTTAAACAACGTAGAGTAATCAAACTTTACACTCCTATTTTGAGGAAGAAAAGAAACAAAGCATGGAACAGGAAGAGGACAGTGGAGTCAGAACTCCTGCACCAAAAACTTCCAAGAAAAATACAAATCAGTTACAGGCCATAGAGGATGTTAAGAAGGATTTTGAAAACCAAATAAGAGAAGTCAAGGAAAACTTGGGAAGAGAAATGAGAATGATGCCAGAAATGAGAGTCAAAAACCTGACTGAAGAAAATAACACCTTAAAATAGATTAACTCAAATGGCAAAAGAGGTTCAAAAAGGCAATGTGGAGAAGAATGCCTTTTAAAGCCAAATTTGCCAGATGGAAAAAGACTCTACAAAGCTCACAGCAGAGAATCATTCCTTCAGAATTAGATTGGAGCAAATAGAAGCTAGTGACTTTATGAGAAACCGATATACTATTACACAGATTCAAAAAAAATGAAAAAAATATAAAGCAATGTGAAATATGTCATTGGAAAAAACACTGACTTGGACAATACATCCAGGAGGGATAATTTTAAAATTATTGGACTATCTGTAATCCATGATCAAAGAAAGAACCTAGAAATGATCCTTCAAGAAATTCTCAAGAAAAATTGCCCTGATGTTTTAGAACCAGACTGCAAATTAGAGGCTGAAAGAAACCACCAATCACTTCCTGGAAAAAGTTCCCAAAAAGAAAAGTCTTAGGAATATTGTAGCCGGATTCCAGAATTCCCAGATCAACGAGAAAATATTAGAAGCAGCCAGGAAGAAACAATTTGTATGTTGTAGAAACTCAATCAGGAAAACTCAGGAACTGGCAGCTTCTACCCTGAGTGATCGAAGGGCTTGGAATATGATATTTTGGAGGGTAGACATTCTTTTTTTTTTTTATTAAACAAATGTTTTATTAACTTCTGTTTTACATCATTCATTTCCGCCAGATTTTGAGTTACAATCATTTCCCCCCCATTATTCCCCTACCCAACCTCCCAGAATAGTAGCCCCACAAGATATCACTTCCTCCAATCTGCTCTCTCCCATACCTTCTCCCATACCCCCATCGACTTTTCCATTAGAGGAAGGTGAATCTTTGTGTCCCAATGCCTGCAAATCTTATCTCCCTATTACAAGCGAAAGAGTATTAATAATAGTATTTATATATATTTGAAACATTTAATGTTACGACCTCGAATTTCAGATCCATTTCCTTCCTCCCTTGTCACCCATTCCTTCTTGGGAGATAAGCAATTCAGTATATGTTGTACATGTCTAGCTATGCAAAACATTATCATAGTAGATATATTGTACAAGGCTGCTTATAATTCCCTCCCACTCATCCCACCCCCCACCTGGTCCATTCCCTACATAATCCTGTCCCTCTTCTATAGTGGGTACTCCCAACCTCCCCTCCCCCCAAGGATGCCCTCCCATCCATCATCCCTCCGCTCATCCCCCTTCCCCCTATCCTGTTGCAGGTTGAGATATCCCATTTAGTATGTATGTCATTTTCTCCCTGAACCAAATTCAATGTGAATGTGGTTTTGCCTTTTTAGCCTTCCTAATTCTCCCCCTCCTTTGCAACCACTTCCCCTTGCTTCTTCTACATGGGATAGTTTACCCTACCCTGTCTCTCCCCATCTCCTCTTGCCACTTTCCTCTCTCACCTCATAATTTCATCCCTTGAGTATTCTCCCTTCCCAACAAATTCAACCTATTCCCTCTATCCATATATAACTGTAACCATATACACACACATTCACATATGTATTCATATGACCACACCCCCTTCTTCCATTATTTTCATAGTGAGAAAGATATCATCAGTCACAGTTATTGCTTTTCCATATAGGAATGTAAATAGTTCAGCTTTGATAAGTTCCTTTTGATTTCTTTTCCCTGATTACCTTCTCAGGCATCTCTTGCTTCTTGTGTCTGGATGTCAAATTATCTATTCAACTCTGGTTTTTTTCTCAAGAATGCTTGAAAGTCCTCTATTCCACTGAATGACCATATTTTCCCCTGAAGCAAAATACTCAGTTTTGCTGGGTAGGTGACCCTTGGGTTCATCCCCAGTTCTTTTGCCTCTGGAATATCATATTCCATGCCCTTCCATCCCTCAGTGTAGGAGCTGCCAGGTCCTGGGCTATTCTGATTGTGTTTCCACAATATAGAAATTGTTTCTTCCTGGCTGCTTGTAGTATTTTCTCCTTGATCTGGGGATTCTGGAACCTGGCTATAATATTTCTGGGAGTTTTCTTTTTGGGATCTTTTTCAGGAGGTGATCGGTGGATTCTTTCAACCTCTATTTTGCCCTCTGGATCTAAAATATCAGGGCAGTTTTCCTTGAGAATTTCTTGAAGGGTGATTTCTAGGTTCTTTCCTTGATCATGGCTTTCAGGTAGCCCAATAATTTTTAAATTGTCTCTCCTGGATCTATTCTCCAGGTCAGTGCTTTTTCCCATGAGATATTTCACATTGCCTTCTAATCTTTCGTTTGTTTGGATCTGCTTAACAGCATCTTGATTTCTCATAAAGTCACTAGCTTCCATTTGCTCCATTCTAACTCTGAAGGAATGAATTTCCTCAGTGAACTTTTGAGATTCTTTTTCGATCTGGCAAATTCGACTTTTTAAGGCATTCTTCTCCTCATTGCCCTTTTGGGCCTCCTTTGCCATTTGAGCTAGTCTATTTTTTAAGGTGTTGTTTTCCTCAGTCAGGCTGTTGACACTCATTTCATACTTTTCCTGCATCCTTCTCATTTCTCTTTCTATTTTTTCCTCCACTTCTCTTATTTGATTTTTAAAGTCCTTCTTAAGGTCCTCTATGGCCTGCAACCCGCTCATGTTTTCCCCTGGGGCTTTTGGAGCAGGACTTCTGACCTCACAGTCCTTTTCCCTCTATATGCCCCCAAAATAGGAGTCTAGGGTTGCATTTTTCTGTTTCCTTTGCCTTGGCATGTTGCCACTTAATTGCTTGACTTTTGGGCTTGTTGCCACACTATGGCTTTAAGGCCAGCTAGAGGAATTTTCCTCCTGAATGTGTGGGGGGGCAACTTCCATTTCTGGCAAGCTGTAAACCCACCCACAACTTCCACCCTAGATCACAATCCAGATCCAGGGAGGTTAAAGCAAGAGCAATTACCCCCCAAGACTGATCGCTGGATCTCCCCACTATTTGTAGGCTGGGAGCCAGACCTGCCTCTGAAAACTACAAAATGGCGTGTCTCCTCAGCAGCTTCTAGCCCTCAGGGGAGGGAGCTGACGCAATCCCCAAATACTGTTCCCAAATTCCATAGGACACTAACCTCTTACTTTTTTCCTAGGCATGTCTATGTTGATAATTCTGGAGTTGACACAGCTGCTGGTGTTCTGGGGTCTTTCCAGCTGGCTGCTGGCCCTCCTGCCCTGGAGCTAAAACCTCGGCTCACGGGGACCTGGGCTGGGCTCGGCTCGGCTCCCACGCTCTGCGCTCTGCGAGCTGATGGCTCCCAGACTGCTGCGCTGGTCCTTCCTGCAGGGCTGCTGGGCTGTCCTCAGTGGGAGGTTAGCTTCTCTGTGTCGTTCTGTGGGTGCTGGGGCTCCAGAAGTTGTTCACAGTCCTTTTTTACATAGTTTGTGGGGAATCTGGGGGCAGAGAGGCTTGGAAGAGCTGTTTCTACTTCCGCCATCTTGGCTCCGCCCCCCTGGAGGGTAGACTTTCAAGAATTTTTTTACCAAATGCTTTATTAACTTCTGGTTTACATCATTCATTTCTTTAAGATTTTGAGTTACAATTTTCCCCATTCACCCCCCACCCTACACACCACAATAAAAGTCTCACAGGATATCCTCTCATCCAATCTGCTTTCTCCCATATCTTCTCCCATACCGCATTCGGGTTGTACAGTAGGGAAAGGTGAATCTCTGTGCCCCAATGCCTATATATCTTATTTACAAACTATATGTAAAATAGTATTAATAATAGTATTTATATATATTTAAAACATTTGATTTTAAAACTTCAGTTTCCAGATTCATTCCCTTCCTCCCTTGTCAGCCACCCTTACTGGGAAGACAAGCAATTTACTATATGTTATACATGTGTAGCTATGCCAAACACCACCATAGTAGATAAATTATAAAAGACTGACTATATTTCCCTGCCTCCTATCCCACCTCCCACTTGGTCTTTCGCAACATTGGTCCTGTCCTTTTTCAAAAGTGGGTGCTTCCAACTTCCCTCCCCCCCAGCACACTCACCCCTCTACCAACTCCCACTAACCCTGTCCCTCCCACACTCCTGTATGGTGGGACACCATATTTAGTGTGCATATCATTCTCTCCCTGGTCCAAATTCAATGAGAATAAGGTTTTGCCTTTGTGCCTTCCTGTTCCTCACCTCCCCAGCAACCAAGGTCCCCTGCCTCTTCTACACGAGATAATTCACCCCATTGTCTCTCCGCATTCCCCCTCACCATATCCCTAACTCACCTCTTAACCTCACCTTTTAAGTATCATCCCTTCCTATTAAATTCGACCTCGGCCCTCTATCTATGCATATCTGAAAACATATATACACACATTCACATATGTATTCATATGCCCATATACCCTTCTTCAACTATTTTCATACTGAGAAAAGTTTCATCAGTTACAGTAATCGTTTTTCCCTGTAGGAATAAAGATAATTCAATTTTTATAAGTACATAGTAATTTCTTTTCGCTATTTACCTTCTCAAGCATCTCTTGCTTCTTGTATCTGAATATCAAATTTTATATTCAACTCTGCTTTGTTTTTTTTTTCCTCAAGAATGCTTGAAAGTCCTTTATTCCAGTGAATGACCAAATTTTCCCCTGAAATATGATACTCAGTTTTGCTGGGTAGGTGATTCTTGGTTTTAATCCCAGCTCCTCTGCTCTCTGGAATATCATATTCCAAGCCCTTCAGTACCTCAGGGTAGAAGCTGTCCAATCCTGTGCTATGCTGATTGTGTTTCCACAGTATTCAAATTGTTTCTTCCTGGCTGCATGTAATATTTTGTCCTTTATCTGGTAATTTTGAAACCTGGCTATAACATTTCTAGTAATTTTCTTTTTGGGATCTTTTTTTCAGGAGGTGATTGGTGGATACTTTCAACCTCCATTTTGCCCTCTGGTTCTAAAACATGAAGGCAATTATCCTGGAGCATTTCTTGAAGGATGATTTCTAGGTTCTTTATTTGATCAAGGTTTTCAGGTAGTCTGATATTTTTTAGATTTTCTCTCCTGGACCTATTTTCCAGGTCAGTGATTTTTCCCACCAGATACTTCACATTGCCTTTTATTCTTTCATTTGTTTGGATCTGCTTAACAGCATCTTGATTTCTCAGAAAGTCACTAGTTTCCATTTGCTCCAGTCTAATTCTGAAGGAATGATTTTCCTTAGTAAGCTTTTGAGATTCTTTTTCCATCTGGCAAATTCTGCTTTTTAAGGCATTCTTCTCCTCATTGCCTTTTTGAGCCTCTTCTGCCATTTGAGTTAGGCTATTTTTAAGGTGTTATTTTCCTCTGTCTGGCAGTTGACTCTCATTTCTTTTTTTATTAATTTATTAATTTAGTTATAGTTAAGATTAAATTCCACAGTTCCTTGATTATAAAATTGCCTTTACCTCCCTCCACGCACCTCCCACTACAGCATATAGTCCAGTATAGGATCTGCAAATACTTTCATATTAGACATAAGTCCAATTATGAAAGCATATTTTATTAGGTGGTACGAAAAATGGTAAAGAAGAAATAAAACCAAACAATGAAAGTAAAAAGATCAATTAGTTTGCTTCCATCAGGATTTAAGTTCAGTTCTTTCTAGTTCTATCTCTGGATGTCACATTTCTCTCCTTCATGAGTCTTTCAGGATTGACTTATATCACTGGATTGCTAAAAGAGTCCAGTCTTTCATAGTTAGTCTTCACACATAATGTTGTGTCTGTGATTGTATACAAGTTTCTCCATAATCTACTCTTCTCACTCATCATCATTTTGTATAAGAATCTCCAGGTAAATATGAAAACCGTCACCTCTTCATTTCTTATAGCACAATAATATTCCATTACATTCATATACCAAAATTTGTTCAGCCATTCCCCAATTGATGAGCACCCCTTTAATTTCCAATTCTTTGTAACCACAAAAAGAGCTGCTATAAATATTTTGTACATACAGGTCTTCCTCCCTCTTCTATGATCTCTTTGGGATATAACCCTAGAAGTCGTATTCCTTGGTCAAAGTGTATGAAATTATCTATAGACCTTTGAGCATAATTCCAGATTGCTCGCCAAATGGTTGGATAAGTCCACAAGTCCACCAGCAATGAATTAGTGTTGAAATTTGCCCACATCCACACCAGCATTTATAATTTTCCTGTTTTGTCATCTTAGCCAATCTAACTAATTTTTTCATTTACATTTCTCTAATCAATAGTGATTTAGAGCATTTCTTCAAATGCTTATAGATATCTTTAATTTTTTTCTCTGAAAACTTCCTGTTCATATCCTTTGACCATTTTTTAAAAACAAATGCTTTATTAACTTCTGGTTTACATCATTCATTTCTGCCAAATTTTGAGTTATAGCTTTTTTTTGCCTGTTTTTCCCTACCCAAAATCCCAGAATAGCAGTTCCACAAAATATCACTTCCTGCAATCTGCTCTCTCCCATATCTTCTCCCATACCCCCTTTAACTCTTCCATTAGAGCAAGGTGAATCTCTGTGCCCCAATACCTGCACATCTTATCTCCCAATTACATGCATTCTTGATGAAAAAAGCAGAGTTGAATAGAAAAATTGACATTCAGATACAAGAAACAAGAGAATTATGAGAAGTTAAACAGGGAAAAGAAATCATAAGGAACTCATAAAAGTTGAACTATTTACATTCCTACATGGAAAAAGCAATAATTGTAACTTATGAAACTTTTCTCAGTGTGAGAATAATTGAAGGGAATAGAAATGTGTCTACACACATACATATATGAGTCTATATAGGAGGGTATATGGGTGTGTATGTGAATGTGTGTATATGGGTGTACAGGTATGCATTGATAGAGGATACAGGACTAATTTAATGGAAAGGGATGATATTTAAAAGGTGAAATCAAGAGGTAAGAAAGGCATAACAGGAGAGGAGATGTGGAGAGACAGAATGGCATAAACTATCTCTTATAGAAGAGGTAAGGGATAATGGTAATAATGGAGGGGAACAACAGGAAGGCAAAAGGGAACAAGTAAAGCTTATTCTCATTGAATTTGGCTTGGGGCGGGAATGACATACACACTAAATATGGTATATCACCCTACAGGAGAGTAGGGAGGAAGGTGATGAGAGGGGGGGTGATGGAAGGGTGGGCAGTTTGGTGGGGAGGGAAGTTGGAAGCACCCACTTTTGAAAAGGACAGATTCAAAGTAGAGAATAGAAAAGTATGAGGTGGGATAGGAGAGAGGGAAATATCATCAGTCTAACACAATATAGCTACTATCAAAATGTTTTGCATAGCTACAAATATACAAACTATATTGAATTGCTTATCTTCCCAGTAAGGGTGGGTGACAAGGGAGGAAGGGAATGTATCTGGAATTCAAAGTTTTGAAATCAAATGTTTTTAAAAATATATGTATGTATATGTATACATATATAATATTATCAGTATTATTTTACACGTAACTGGAAAATAACATATATAGGCACCGGGGCATAGAGATAAAACATGCCCTATTGGAATGTCAGAGAGGGTATGGTAGAAGATATGGGAAAGAGCAGATTGGAGGAGGGAATATCTATTGGGATTGCTATTTTTGGGTGGTGGGTAGGGGAAAAGTGGAGGGAAAATTTGTAACTCAAAATCTTGTGGAAATGAATGATGTAAACTAGAAGTTAATAAAGCATCTGAATAAAAAAAAAAGACATCAAATGCTTCCTTCAAGGTCAGTTAGCTAATGAAGGTCTGAGGCTGGATTTTACTTAGATCTTCCTGATGCCAAAGCCAGCACCCAAACACTATACCATCTGGTTTCTAAGTAAAAATTCTACAATCAGAAATGAAGAGTGACCAGTTATTTGTCTCTTCATATTAATCTTGTTCCTTTTTGAAAAGTGGGGTTTTGGATGTGGTGCTGGTGGTGCTGAAACTACAACACTCTGAAAAAGATCTATGAGAGAAGGAAGACCATATCAACCTAGGGCAAGCATGAAATATCTGCTATAGAATGTTTCATTTGAGCTGAGCTTTGAGGGAAGAAAGAATTCTAAGACAGAGGGCATGCTAGGCATCAGGTGAATAGGAAGACCAGTCTACATAGATCATAGATAGCAGGAACAGTAGTGAGACATAATTAGATAGGAAAAAGTAGCTTGGGGTGATATTGTGAATTAATTTAAAAGCTAAATAGAAGGCTTTGCATTTCTTCCTAAAACAATAGATAGCCAGTAGAATTAATTAAGAGGAATTTCAAGGTTATATATGTTAATTTATAAAATCGATTTATTAGCTAGGTGCAACAGATTCTTAGCACAGTGCCTGGCGTAGAGTAATCAAGAAATCAAGATATGTTCATAGACTGACTGACTGATCTAAATGCAATGGGAAGGTACTTGAGGTGGAGAGACTAATGAGAAGAAGTTGTGGATACTTACTGGGTTTTGTGAGAAGCACCTAAAAGGATAAAAGATATGGCATTTCTTCAAGGATTTCAGTTAATCTAGCATTGCAAATCTGTTCATTCTAGGACATATAGTGCTTAATAAAATTTTATAAAATATTTCCATTTTAATGTTTAAATGTTTTGCATCCTTGGGGAATGACTGACTGACTGACTAGATGTGTGTGTGTGTGTGTGTGTGTGTGTGTGTGTGTGTGTGTGTGTGCAATGGTATGGTGTATTACTAAGGGGAGAAAGATGGTTCCCATACTTCTCCTGAATAATCTGACATATACCATAAAAGTTCCTTGATGATAATATATTTTACTAAATATGACACCTTAAGAGGAATAAAATCTATCATGCAAAGTAGATAAGAGAAGTTAAATTGAAAATATTATTTCCCCTCAATTGTAGCATAAGCAATAGAAAAAAATAAAATTAAAAAGTGATATAAAACTCTTTCAAATGAGTAAGAAGTAAATTATTACATTAAGCTCAAGAGGGCTAAATGCTAACCATTATATCCAGAACTAGCCACCACTAAAAGCCCATCTTTCTTCAGAGTAAATAATTTCCCAAGAAGATACGGACCTTTGATTATATTTGCAATATACTGAATGGGAAATAAAAATGTCTGTAGGGTGGGATGAAACCCAATCCAGATCTCACAATGAAATTCAGAGCCTTGGCATTCTTATATGATTTGTAAGAAAACTTTCATGCAGTTCATAGTTTGTAGTTGCAAAATATCTTTGGGAAAAGCAGCTCTCACCAAGGATAAATGCAACTCATCTCAAGCTTAATTTACAATGTCTTACTCTAAGAAGTAGAATTTCATTAAGGCAGTGAATTGCACAATTATTAAACTGTTGTCCAGAAACAATTTATATTGCTCAAATTGGCAAGTATTTTATCAATGCTCAAACAGGTATGCTAGCAGACAAAATTTCTTTCTTTATGATCCTGATGGTCTCTTATTTTGGCCAGGCTTGCTTATTACCTTGCAAATTATGCTAGTGGGGGTAAAAAGGGATTATGCAAATGTCTATTGAAATTGATGTGCATGTTATGAGTTATTCATATTATGTTTTGCAACCTGTGTGAAATTATGCATCTGATAAAGTTAAAAGACCATTCCAAGTCCATAAAAATGACAGAAATGTGCTTCCAAACCTCCTTTTCCTGTTTAGAATAAATATTTTATAACCTGTTTTGTACAGCCACAATTTTGCACTCAAATTTTCCATCATGTCACTAAGTGACCTGTTTTTCCCCCTCTTCTTCTAACAACGAAATCTCCATTTGAAATTTAAGGTAGAAGGCCATCAGAAGCATCATTAAGGATAATTTTGGTATATCTCCATTATGGAGATACTTAGGGCAGAAAAAAATAAACTTGGATAGATAATAAGTGTTTTATCATAACACATATGCCATGTCACAAATTTTATATGATATCCTACTTGTGAAAGTGATTCCAAAAGTATAGTATTTGAGGTCCTACAGAGGATATTTAGGTGTCATGGGGTAGGGATAGGGACTAGGTCTATGTATCATTGGTGGACAAAAACTCTGGATGAGAAAACTCCCTCTTTCCATGTAGGTCACTACATTTTCTGAAATAAACTATTAGAAAATTAATTAACTGAGTGAATAAGTGATTTGCAAGATATCTTATTGACATCTTGACAGGATGTATCAGACATGTGGCTATAATTCAGGTCTTCTAGTCCAGCACAATAATCAGCCAGGTATTGCTAGTCTGAGGCTACAGGTGTTCAAAACTTTCATTAATCCCTGTGTTCCTTGTTTTCTCTTGGTACATCATTACAGGGTTGACTGCTTCATCTCTAGTGGAAGCTAAGCTCCAGTGCCCTGATATTACTCCTTCAGATTCATTAGAGACAATTCTATTTAGTGCTGTAGTTTAAGGGATCCTCCCCAGAAAGGTGAGAAAGAAATTAAAAAGTAAACTAGTGTATAAAGTTGAATCAATTAGTCACTGATTCCCACAAAGGAAGAGAATCATTTATTTCATAAAGAGTCATTGAATAATTACAAATCAGTTGAGAGGACAGCAATATGCCTTCTTCTTTGGAACATTGAGAGGGATGCTCATTAGTAACTTTACATTTCACCTCCCCTGAATATAGCCATACCTTTGCTAAGTGGACTCTTCTTCATCAGCGTTTTCTTTTCACTGAATGACTATTTCTCCTCTGGCCAGTCAGCTACTGCATCTATTGTTCCTTGCGACATTACTGCTGCAACTCATCCTGGAGTTGATAATTCATTATCTAGGCACCCAGGAAGGGAGGAACTTATCAGCTGCCTTTCAAGTTTTAAAAATGAAATTAATCAAAGTAAAGAAGGTACAAACTGCATCTTTCCCAATTTCAAATACAGGTATGACCAGGAGGTTACGTATTTACAGGTTGGTGTGTAGAAGATCTCATATCCCACCTTCCCATGTAGCTCTTTAGAGCTTGTGGTCATAGAAAGATGTGGCTTAAGGATAAAGGTCTAATTCCTTTAGTAGATCTGCAATACTCTGACTGAGTAGGTAATTAAAGGATTCCCATAGAAGTCAGAAAAAAGATATTACCACTGCATGTTATACAATAGCATATTGCTCCCATCTATCAAGGTACTACATTGGTTTCAAGGTCAGGTCCCTAAGCACTATTCCATTCTAGCTCTCCATGTCTATCTGTGAATCAATAGAAATCATTTTAACTTTGGAACATTTCTCTACTTCACAGACTTGATGGTCCTTTGTGTTCCTCCTCAAATATAATATTCCATCTCCCATTTCCATACTTTTCTACAAGTTGTCAAACATTGTTCTAATGTAGTTCCTCTTTAATTTCCAATCTTATAATCCTTAATTTCCTTCAAAGCTCAGTTTAAATATCATCTTCTATAAGAGACCATTCAGTATCTGCCTAAATACTAGTTCTTAAAATAATTACCTTATATTTTAAAATATATACATTTATTTGTATATAATTATTTACATGGATATTGTCACCCCTTATATAATTTAAATTCCTTGAGGGCAGTGGCTTTTTCATTGTTTCTTTTGTATCCATAGTATCTAAAATATCACCTAGTATAGATATTTTATAAATTAAAGTTGTTTGATTTAAAAATTACATTGTCAAAACTTCCAGGTTGGGCCAATGGGACCAAGATGGCAGAGTAGAGAAAGTACTCAGTTAAACTCTCCCAACATTCCCCTCTACACAGTTTTAAAATAATGGGTCAAAAAATTATGGAGTGGCAAAACCAACAAACAGTCAAAGTGAAACATTATTATAGTTTGAGACAATTTAAGAGAATGGGAAGAGAGATCTGTGACACCAGGGTAAAGGCTGACTGGGAAACCATGTAGATGAAATGCCAGTGGTAAGATTAGGTTGTGTTGACAGAAACATTAGCAGTTTTAGGAGCTCTCAAGTCAAAGCTGGTAAGGGGAGTTGGCAACTGGTCAAAGAGAGATGAAAAGGCACCCCTGATATTGAATGCAGGGCCAAATATTTGGTGAATTAATATCCTACACCTGCTTCTGGATTACAGTTCAAAGGCAGAGGAGTTTGGAGAGCAGGAATCAATAGTAGCTGTACTGCTTTTAGTCACAAGGGATCAGGGACCCTGAGGAAGAGTAATGTTTTAAGTACCAAGGGAGAAGGGCTTTTGGTGAGATCTATTCCTTTCCTGTTTTGAAGGATCAGGACCTTTGAGGAACAGTATTATTTCTGGTCAAAAGGAAACAGGAACCATGAAGAGTAGTATCACTTGCAAACTCAAGAGATCACGAGAAAAGTGAATTAACCAAATGCAAAAGGAGATACAAAAGGTCACTGAAGGAAATCATTCCTTAAAAAATTAGAATATGTGGCCTCAGACACATAACACACACAAACAAAAACCTAGCCGTGTGACCTTGAGCAAGTTACTTAACCCCAATTGCCCTCCAAAAAGCAAAAAAAAACCAAAAACCAAAAAACAAAAAAAAAAACAAAACAAAAAAAACCCAATAAAACAAAGTCACAGGAATGAAAAAAAAATAGAATAAAATCCAAAATATCTCATCAGATATACAGAACAAGGTGAGATCATTGCGCAATTATTGGACTACCTGAATGCCACATTAAAAAAGAGAGCCTAGGGGGCGGCTAGGTGGCACAGTGAGTAGAGCATCGGCCCTGGAGTCAGAAGGACCTGGGTTCGGATCCGGCCCCAGACACTTAACATACACACAAAACAAAAACCTAGCCGTGTTACCTTGGACAAGTTACTTAACCCCAATTGACCTCCAAAAAGAAAAAAAAAAGAGAGAGAGAGAGCCTATAAAGCAAATTTCAAGAAATTATGCAGGAAAACTACCCCAATAATGTAGAATCAAAAAACAAAATAAGAATTGAAAGAATCTACTGATACCAAGTGAGAACTCCAGGAATATTGTGTTTAAATTTCTCACAAAAAAAAATAGGCATTTATGGAAGAACTTTTACAGGGGAGGGGAAAATGGGACAGTAGTGCTCAATCCCCAATCCTTTCTCTCAATAAAATTAATTCAAAGAGGGAAATATATATGTATGTGTGTATATACACACATACTTATCTATATTTATTTCTATATCTGTTTGTATGTTAAAATACATTAAATGTTAAAATAATAAAGGAAAATAATGAGATATGAACTCTCTCATATACTTATACTTATCTATATTTATTTCTATATCTACTTGTCTGTTAAAAAATTAAATTTTAAAATAATAAAGGAAAAATAATGATAGATGAACTCACTGATAACATGGAAAGTAACACAATGTGTTAAAAATTAAAATCCAACAATATGTTGTTTTCAAAACAGAGTTAAAGGGTTAGATTAGAATGTATTATGCTTTAGTAGTGGGAAAAAGGACAAGGATAACAAATATGGACTCAAGATTAAAAAAAAAAGTAAAAATAGAGCCAATTAAAAGGGATAGGCAAGGAAGCTACATCTTTCTGAAAGAGAAACTATATACAGTGAAATAATATCAATACTAACATAAATGCACCAAATAATAAAGTATCCAAATTCTTAAAGGAAAAGTTAAATGAATCATAGGAAGAAATTGATAGTAAACCCATACTTAAGGGGGACTGTGACTTTCCCCTCTCAGAACTACATAAGTCTAATGATGAAATAAATAACTATCAAATTAAGGAGAAGAAAATAATCTTACAAAAATAAATATAATATATCTAGAGAAAACTGAATGGTAATAGAGAGATGTATACTTTTTTTTTCTCAGTTGTACATGGCACTTTTTTTTTTTTAAAGCAATTGGGGTTAAGTAACTTGCTCAAGGTTACATGGCTAATCATTATTTATGCATGGGTGCTCATTTTCTGAGGCCGGATCTGATCTCGGGTCATCCCAACTCCGAGGCCGTCACTCTTACTCACTGCACCACCTAGCCGCCCCTTTAGGGCAATTGGGGTTAAGTAACTTGCCCAAGGTTACACGGCTAGGTTTTTGTTTGTGTGGATTAAGTGTCAGAGGCCGGCTCCGAACTCAGGTCCTTCTGATTCCAGGGCCGGCGCTCTATTCACTGGGCCACCTAGCCGCCCCCTGTACATGGCACTTTCAAAAAATCTGACCCTTGTATTAGGGTCCCAAAAACATTACAATAAAATACAGAAAAGCAGAAATATTAAATTCATTTTATCACAAAATGCAATGAAATAGCATTCCATACAGTCTTATTGAATCATAGATGTAAATTAATTAGAAGATGATTATTTAATCCTAAAAAACAAGCAAATAAAAAACCATTAAAGAGAATGACAATGAGACAATATTTCAAACCTTATAGGATTCAGTGAAAACAAGATTTAAAGGAAATTTTTATCTCAAAAATGTTGGTTAATAAAATAGAAATAGCAGATGAATGCATTGAGCATAAAACTAAAAAATAATAAAAACTTATGAAAAAACAAATTAAAAATGCCCATATAAATGCCAAATTTGAAATTCTAAAAATCAAAGTAGATATTGATAAAATTGAAATCAAAGAAAAATATTTCTGCAGGAGATGTGGGAAAATCAGAACTTTAATGCACTGTTCATACAAGTTTTGAAGCAAAACATTTCACTCCAAATGTGAGTACTTTCCTTTTCCTCCTAGGATAAAGTCCATATTCCTCACACACATCTTCATTTTTTTAACCAATATATCTATATTTAACATTTTTACTCATCCAATGAAAGCTTTGGCTTATTAACATTAATTGGAAATATTATATTCTGTAATCCAATTAACTTTCAAGTCATGGCAACATCTTACTGATGTCATAGTCCTCTCTGAGAATGAAAGAGAAACCATGCCCAGTTCTGATTACACATTCACAGCTAGCTAGCACAACATCATTTCAAAGTCCACTAAACCATCAATCCCAGTTAATGAGCCATCTACCCTGCACGACCCAACTTTGTCTTCTCTTTCAATATTACACCATGCCCATTCACATTTCATTTTCCACTTCTTAGTCTGAAAATAATAATTAAGTCACTATCAACAAAACTTCTGGAAAAGGTATATTAATCTAATGACTAATGTTTCCTTTCAATATTTATGAAGCTTCCTATAATATTTGATTGCACCACTAGAATGAGAGCTCTTAAGAGCTTGAACTTTATCCTCATCTGTAAAATGTCATGAAGCTAGGTGACTCAGTATAAAGCGTGCCAGGGCTAAAGTTAGATATACTTTAGTTTATGTTTGGCCCCTGGGCGGAGTCAAGAAGGTAGAGTACTGACAGCACTTCCTTGCTGCTCCAGCACACACCACTTCAAATTTATGTAAAAGAGGACTCTGCACAAACTCTAGAGCTAAATTACCCACAAAATGACACATAGAAGCTAACCTCCCACTGAGGACAGCCTGGGAGCCTGGCAGGGAGTGGTCAACATAGCTCTCTGGGAGCACAGCCCAAGCCTCCATGAGTTGGAGGTTTTTAGACCCAGGGCAGCCAGATCAGCAGCCAGGTGGAGGGACAGCAGAACACCAACGGCTGTGGCATTTCCAGAATTACCAACACATAGACGCAAAGGACAAAGTGAGAGGTTATTGCAGTATGCAATTTAGAACTCATTAGTGGGGAGAGCATATCTGACACTGGCCCTGGGGGTGAGAAACTGCTAAGATGCTTCACCACAGCCTCAGTCAACTGGCAGCTTCAGCACTTGGCCTGTAGACTGTAGGAAGACAAGGCAATCAGGCTTGGGGTTAATTGCTCTTCCTTTAACCTTCTTCTATCTGGATTGCAGTCTAGGGTGGAGGTCTTGGGGTGTGTGACCAGCTTGCCAGAGAGTGGAGAGGTTTCAGAGAGGGCATCCAACTGATACCCACCGGCAGCTGAGAAAACCCCAGCCTTTGGGATGGAAGCTCCCCTGACTGGTGGCATAGTCCTACTGTGGCAATAAGCCCAAAAGTAAAATAATTGAGTGGTAACATGCCTAGGCAATGGGAAAAAAATAAACAGAATAATTCAACATTACCCTCCTATTTTGGGGGCAAAGAGGATCTAAGTATGGAACCAAAGGAGGACTGGGAGGTTGGAACTACTGCACCAAAAGCCCCAAATGAAAATACGAGCTGGGTACAAGCCATAGAGGACCTTAAGAAGCAGGTAAAAGATGTGGGGGGAAAATTGGGAAGAGAAATGAGAAAGATGCAAAAAAAGTATGAAATGAGAGAAAAGCCTAACTGAGAAAATAATACGTTAAAAAATAGACTAACCCAAATGGCAAAAGAGGCTCAAAAAGGCAATGAGGAGAAGAATGCATCAAGAAGGCAAATTTGCCAGATGGAAAAAAAAATCTCAAAAGCTTACTGAGGAGAATCATCCCATCAGAATTAGACTGGAGCAAATGGAAGCTAGTGACTTTAAGATAAATCAAGATGCTATTAAGCAGATCCAAACAAATGAAAGAATAGAAAGCATTATCAAATATCTCATGGAAAAAAAAAAAACAACTGACGTGGAAAATAGATCCAGAATAAATCACTTAAAAATTATTGGACTACCTGAAAATCATGATGAAAGAAAGAACTTAGAAATCATCTTTCAAGAAATTATCAAATAAAACTGCCCTGATGTTTTAGAACCAGAGTGCAAAATAGAGGTTGAAAGAATCTGCCAGTCACCTCCTGAAAAAAGATCCTAAAAAGAAAACTCCTAAGAATATTATTGGCAGGTTCCAGAATTCCCAGATAAAGGAGAATCTATTACAAGCAGCCAGGAAGAAACAATCTGAACACTGTGGAAACACAATCAGTATAACACAATACCTTGCAGGTTCTAAACAGAGGGAAAGAAAGGTGTGGAATACATTACTCAGGACAAAGGAGCTGGGATTAAAACCAAGAATCACTTACACAGCAAAACTGAGTATCTTATTTCAGGGGAAATATAATGGTCATTCATTGGATAGAGGACTTTAAAGCATTCTTAATGAAAAAACCAGAGTTGAATATAAAATTTGACATTCAGATACAAGAAGCAAGAGATGCCTGAGAAGGTAATCAGGGAAAAGAAATCAAAAGGAACTTATAAAAGTTGAATTATTTCCATTCCTACAGGGAAAATGATAAAGGTAACTGATAAAACTTTTCTCAGTATGAAAAGAGTTGAAGAAGCATATGTGGGCATTTGAATACATATGTGAATGTGTCTATATATGTATACAAGTATACATAGATAGAAAGCACAGGTTAAATTTAATAGGAAGGAATGATACTTAAAAGGTGAAATTAAGAGTTGAGAGAGCAATATAACAACAGGAGATGGGGAGAGACAGAATGGGGTAATCTATCTCATATAGAAGAGCCAAGAGAAAGGTTACAAGGGAGAGGAAGTACAGGAAAGGAAAAAGACAAAACATAATTCTCATTGAATTTGGATCAGGGAGAGAATGACATACATACTAAATGAGATATCTCACCCTACAGAAGAGTAGGGGGGGAATGGAATGAGAGCGGACCTGATGGAAGGGAAGGCAAGAGGCATATGGGGGAGGGAAGTTGGAAGCCCCCACTTTTGAAAAGGAACAAGGTACAAGTAGGGAATAGACCGAGTGGGATTTGGGATAAGATGGAGTGAAGTATATTCAGTCTTTTACAATATTTCTACTATGGTAATATTTTGCATATCTACACATGCACAACATATGCTGAATTGCTTATCTTCCCACTAAGGGTGTGTTACAATTGAGGAAGGGAATGAATGTGGAATTCAAAGTTTTAAAATCAAATGTTTAAAATATATAAATATTATTATTAATACTATTTTACATATAATTTGGAAATAAGCTATATAGGCATCAGGGCACAGTGATTCACCTCGCCCTACTGAAAAAGTTGAAGGGGGCATGGGAGAAGATATGGGAGAGAGCTGATCAGATGAAGGATATCCTATGGGACTGTTGTTCTGTGGTGGGGGAGAAGGGAAAAATGGGGAAAATAACTGTAACCCAAAATCTAGCAGAAATGAATGATGTAAACCAGAAGGTAATAAAGCATTTTGAAAAAAAATAAAAATAATAAATAATAACGTTTAAATTATGGAATAAAACAAGCATTTCTATAACACAGTAAAATAAAAAAGACTTGCACAAGAAAAAAAAATAAGTATGGCCTCTGATATTTTCTGTCTGTGTGACCTTTGACAAGTCAAAGAAATCCTGTTTCCCTCAGTTTCCTCATACACAAAATGAGCTGGAGAAGAAAATGCTCACAACTCTAGTATCTTTGCCAAAAAAACTCCAAAGTGGGTCACAAAATGTCAGACACAATTGACAACTGACTGAACTGAAAAAACAGGGATAATAAAAACACAACATAAGGTTGTTGTGGGGATAAAAGTGTTTATATAGGCAAAATACTTTGAAACCTTAAGGATTTTTATAATTAGAAGCTGTAATTAATATTCAATCTTCCCCCCAAAATTTTTTATAGTAAATTATATGGCTTGTGCAGAAACTGAAGTTCACCTCAATATAGAATTCATAGGTTTTTTCCACCTTTCGTTTTGAAAACTAGGGCATTTTTTTTTCTTTTCTTCTCCTGAATTGTTCTTATTCTCTGGGATTTTGCAAAAATCATATATATATATATATACACACACACATACATATATATACATACATATATATGTATATATACATATGTATGTATGTATATATGTATGTATGTATGTATATATGTAGTTGTCTTAACATAATCTTTTGTTGCTTAATGATTTTTAATTCATGTCTAACTCTCTGGGATACCACCCAACTTTTTGTTGTTGTTGTTATTTGGCAAAGATACTGGAATGCTTTGCCATTTCCTTTTCCACATCATTTACAGATAAGGAAACTCCAATTTACAAAGGTAAGTGATTTGCCCAGAGTCACACACCTAGTAGTGTCTGGGTTCAGGTCTCTGAGTCAAGACCTGGCATTCTGTCTATTGTTTGACATAGCTGCCCATGTGTATCCCTTAGCTTATTTTACTGGAAATTTAGTTCTTCTAATTCAGTCTTTCTAGAACTCTGCAATTTCTTTGTAAATATCCTTCTTTTGCCTATCTTTTTTTTTGTCATCTTCTACCTAGGTATTTTTTTCTCTCTTTTCTATTTATTAGTTAATATCATTCATTTCCACAAGATTTTGAGTTACAAGTTTTCTCCCCAATCTTCCCTACACACCACCCCAAAACAGCATTCCCACTGAATATCCCCTTCCCCAATCTGCTCTCTCCCATATCTTATCCCATTCCCCCTTCAAATTTTCAGTAGGGCACAGTGGATCTCTATGGCCCAGTGCCTCTATATCTCATTTCTCAGTCACATGTAAAATATTAATAATAATTATAATAATACATGTATATATGTGTATATGTATATATTTATGTGTGTATGTATGTGTATGTGCGTGTGTGTGTATACATTTAAACATTTGATTTTAAAACTTTGCATTCCAGATCCTTTCCCTTCCTCCCTTGACAGCCACCTTCACTGGAAAGACAAACAATTCAATATAGGTTGTACGTGAGTACCTACACAAAACATTTCCACAGTGGATATATTGTGGAAAACTTACTATATTTCCCTCTATCCTATCTCACCCCCCATATGCTATGTTCTCTAATTTTAACCTTTCCCTTTACAAACCTGGGTGCTTCCAACTTCCCTCCCCCCCCCCACCCAGCCTGCACTCCTTTCTGTTATTCCCACTCTCTGCCCCTTCCACTGTACTCTCCTGTAGGGTTGAATACCCTATTTAGTGTGTATGTCATTCCCTCCTTACACCAAATTCAATGAGAATAAAAGTTGTCTCATTCCCTTTTCCCTTCCTGTTCTTCTCCTCCATTGTAAAAATTTTCCCTTGCCTCTTCTATATGAGATAATTTACACCATTCTGTCTCTCCCCATCTCCTCTCAGTATATTCTTCTCTCACTTCTTAATTTCATCTTTTAAGTATCATCCTTTCCTATTCAATTGGTCCTGTGCCCTCTGTCTATGTATACCTCTAGACATATATACACACAGTCACATGCATATTCATATGCCCTTATACCCTCCTACATAGAAATATATAAGTATGTTTATGTATACACATATATCTGTGTGTATATATGTATGTGTATATGTGTGTGTGTATATACATATATACATATACATATATATACACATATGTGTATATATATATATGTATACGCATTTCTATTATTCTTATTCTGTGAAAAGTTTCATAAGTTACAATTATCATTTTTACATCTAGGAATATAAGTAGTTCAACTTGGATAAGTTCCTTATGATTTATTTTCCATTTACCTTCTCAAGCTTCTCTTGCTCCTTATATCTGCATGTCAAATTTTCAATTCAACTTTGCTTTTTTCATCAAGGATGCTTGAAAGTCCTCTATTCCACTGAAGGACCATATTTTCCTCTGGAACATGCTACACAATTTTGCTGGGGAGGTGATTCCTAGTTTTAATCACAGCTCATTTGCCCTTCAGAATATCATATCCCATGCCCTTTGATCACTCAATGTAGAAACTGCCACATACTGAGTTATCCTGATTTTGTTTCCACAATATTCAAATTGTTTCTTCTTGGCTGCTTGTAATGTTTTCTTCTTATTTTGGGAAGTCAGGAAAATGGCTATAATACTCCTAGGAGTTTTATTTTGGGGATCTTTTTCAAAAGGTGTGCAGTGGACTCTTTCAACCTCTCTTTTCCCCTCTGGTTCTAAAATATCAGGGCAATGTTCCTTGAAAATTTCTTGAAGGATGATTTCTAGATTCGTTTTTTGATCATAGGTCTCAGGTAGTCCACTAATTATTAAATTATCTCTCCTTGATCTATTTTCCAGGTCAGTGGATTTTCCCATGAGATATTTCACATTGCCTGCTATTTTGTTCATTTGTTTGGATCTGTTTAATATTATCATTATTTCTCATAAAGTTACTTGCTTCCGGCTGCTCCAGTCTAATTTTGAAGGGAAAATTATTTTCAGTGAGCTTTTGAGATACTTTTTTGCATCTGGGAAATTCAGCTTTTTAAGGCATTTTTTTCTCATTGCTTTTTGAGCCTCTTTTGCCATCTGAGTTTGTCTATTATTAGTGTGACATTTTCTTCAGTCAGGTTGCTGACACTCATTTTATAATTTTCTTGCATCATTATCATTTCTGTTACCAGTTTTTCCTTCACTTCTCTTATTTTATTTTCAAAATCCTTCTTATGCTCCTCTATGGACTATAACCAACTCATATTTTTCTTGGAAGTTTTTGGTGCAGGAGTTCTGACTTAACTGTCTTCCTCCTGTTCCATGCTTTGATCCTTTTTGTCTCCAAAATAGGGGAGTGAAGTCTGATTGTTGTGCTTGCTTTTCTTCTTTTGCTTCCTTATGTTGCCACTCAATTACTTACCTTTTGGGCTTTTTGCCACTGTAGTATTCTACCTGTAGATAGGGAAGGTTCATCCCAAATGCTGGGGTTTTCTCAGCTGCCAGAGCTATTAGTTTGGTGCCCTCTCTGAAGCCTGCATTGGCTCTGGCAAACTGGTCACATACCCCGTTATGTTCACCATAGACCACAATCAAGATCCAAGTAAGTTAAAAGAAGATCAATTACTCCTCAGACTGGTCACTTGGCCCATTACAAACTGCAAGCCAGGAGCCGAAGCTTCCACTTGGTTGTGGCTGCTCAGGTGTGTGCCTCAACTCTTTCTTGCCTTGGGGCAAAGACCAGATCGCACTCTGAATTCCCAGTTCTCAAATCCACAATGCCCTGACCTCTCACTTTGTCCTTCACATCTATGTGTTGATAATTCTGGAAACTACCACAGCTGCTGGTGATTTGAGGTCCCTCCAGCTAGCAGCTGGTCAGGCAGCCTTGGGGCTAAGACCTCCAGATGTCGCATGGCTGGGGTCAGCTCTAAGAGTGCTGCACTGGCCACTTGCTGCTGGCCTGCCAGATTGTCCTCAGTAGGAGGTTAATTTCTCTGTGTCATTTTGTTCATTCTTTATTTCCAAAGTTGTTTTCTAGAGACATTTTTACATGAATTGGGGGAGGTGGTAGTCAGAGGTTTAAGGAAGTCCCTTTTCTCTCTATCTAGGTATTTTAAAAAATAATTTAGTTTATGAATGGTCTGAATTAACTTATTACTATTTTTCAATGGTTCTGCTATTTCTTCCTCATTAGAAGTATTTGCTTTGTTTTATTATTTTTTTTTTTCTTGAGAGCTTCCCAGAATATTTTGGCTGACTTTCCTTATAATGTTGCAAGCCATCTTCATCTTCTTAACCTTAATTTTCTTCATCTTCACATAATCCCATTGATTAATGCTAATTTCGATCTCCACTCAAAAGCCTAGGATTTTTTTTAAAGAACTAATATCTAAACACACATTTACTTCCCAAAACTTATACAGTTGGACTTTAGAAACACTTTACTTTTGTAAAGTAAATTATTAACATTTATCATTTGAGATTTTAATAATTGTTCTAGTATTCTGAAAATTTTAAACATTTTTTCCATATTTCATGTGATATCTTAACTATTTCTCTCAAGTTTAGGTGATGTATGTTATACTATTTGTGTAGTTATATATAAAAAATGCTGAATATTAAAGTGTCATTGATGCTTTAGCAGATCCATTGACAATTCCAAAAAAAAAACTTTACTTTAGGTTTAAAGCCATCCATTAAACATACTACATTATTATCCTGCCCACATTACTCTATTTTGTTCATGGTGATTAGCATTTTGCCTTCTAATGCTTACAAACCATGCCTACCATTTTATGGACCCAAGTTGACATATTTGTCCTAGAGCTTGTCAATTTTTTTTTTCCAGCCCCACTCTTTTCTTGTATATTAATTCTGCGAATCATTTTTCTTTTACACATAATCATAGACTTTTGAGTTACAAAGGAACTCAGTGATGAAACATATCAATCCACTCCCTCTAAAAAATACACTATAGTTTTGAGTAGAGGCTGAGTGACCACTTATCCTTTACAATCTAGAAAATAATTTTCTTATTAGAGAAACAAAATGTCAAATATGTACTTCTGGCATATGTTTTCTCATTTTATTAATACCTAATCCTAATATATGTATATATATATATATATATATATATATATATATATATATATATATTGCTTATGCTTTGATTTTCCTTTTGAAACAACAGATAAGTAAAGCCTCCTTTCTTCTCCTTGGTAATTAAAAAAAAACAATTATCAATATATTCCAACTTTTAGAATTTCTGAGGAAATTTTTCTGTTCTTAATTTTGCTAATTATTCTAAATTATATGCTCTTGTTTTCATGTTCTGAAAATATTTAACTGAGTTGTTTAGTTTCCCAGATAGCCCAAGTGTTTTATTTAGATTTTAGTTATTATTATTTTTATTACTATTATTATTATTATCACATAATTCTTTTCTTACTCATCAGAATCTTTTCTGTTTATATAAAAATAAATTTATTTCTAATAATATTGAATCCCCTTTAGTCAACTTCTCCACAATCTTTGGTTGTGATACACACAAGCAGCTCTGAAAAGAACTGAGAATTATTAATGACAGCATGAAAAATTGCTCCAAATCACCACTAACCAGAGAAATGCAAATCAAAACAACTTTAAGGTTTTATATCACATCTGGCAATTTGGCAAATATCAGAAAAGCTAAAAATAGTCCATTTTGGATGTCCTACAGAAAGACAGGCATTCTTAAGTATTATTGTTGGAGATAGGACTTAGCTTAACTATTATGTAAAGGTATTTGAAATTATATTTTAAAGTCGCTAAATTGCTACCACTTTTTGGCCCAGATACCCCTCTGTAGTCTATATATTCCAAAGAGTTCAAAGGTGACAATATTCATAATATTGTTTTTCTGGAGGAAAATATTAACATATAAATAGTTCTAGAGACTTAGTTTCTAGACAATTAATGATTTTATTAATTATGACTAGTGAATAATAAAAGGACAGTCATTTAGCTGTCTCTAGCTTAAATGAAAAGACAGATCATGTCCACCTCTTAATATTGATATGCCCTTAGAAGGGTGAATGTTCCTGACAGGTAACAATTAACTCTGATTGGTTATCAAGTAACGAGAGAATGAATATTATAATGAACTGTGGACATATTCTAATGGGGGATTCGGGGACATGTATTTAATTATGTTATCCTTATTCCTAGACCACACTCAGCCTAGGGAAATCTTTGCCTTAGTAGAACAGAGTGGACTAGAATTCAGCTTAATTAAATTTTATTGTCACTTTTTAATTAGAACTAAGATTTCTCAGTTAGATGGGGTCTAAACAAGGTTGAGGAAAAGGTCAAATTTAATCTCATTATCAGCCATATTCTTCCTTGACTGATTTAACCTAGAAGACAATGAAGAAATAGGAAGGGCAAATTCTACATCTCCCTAATATTAACAATTGACTAATTATTGATAATTTCTTTCAAAAGCATAAGGCTATGAAGGAGACTTGAAATTAGTGTTACTCTAAGCAACTCCTAAATAAGGAAATTCTTTCTATTAATGCAGGTCAGGGCATTCTTTCTTCTGCTTTTTGTTTTATAATCTTGAAGAGTTCTTTTGTTTAGACAACTGAGAGGTTAAGTTACTAGACTATTTCACATGGGTCACATAGACTATAATTCTGATTATAGCAAATAATGGAAACAAAGAAGGTGTTGATTAAGAGAAGAATGACTATACAAATGGCAGTGTCTAAGACAATAGATTTAGGGCTAGAAGGGAACTTGGAAGTTACCAAATTTAATCCTCTCATTTCATAGATGAAGAAACTGAGTTTAAATGGTTTGTCTTGGGTTAGAGTTTATTAACTCTATTAATGTATGTCTGATATGGGATTTGAGTCCTGTTCTTGATTCCAAGTCCTCTGCCCTCTCTAGAAGTTTATGCTATCACTTTAATCCAATGGAATATTACAACACTGTAGTCTTTGATGTCCATGAAGAATTAATAGAAAGATGGAAAATCTTAGAACAGTTAAAGCAAAACAATTGATATGAACTGGACAAATAATATATCTACAAAACAGAAAAGAAATAAAGGAAGTGTGAGTCACATTTCCAATATATCACAAAGAACATCTAATAGCCTCTTAATAATTTATTGTTGCTTTAATTTAATTGTGGGGACACATAAATCTGAGAACAGTATATAGCACACAACTAAAATGACTTCCTCCAAAAGTAGTTGAATAAATAATTTAAAATAAAAAAGTAAGCAAACAACAGAAAAGACTTAACATCAGCCATCATTATTTCACCTACAAGCTCAGCCAAAAATTTTTGTTCATCCTTCATACTTGAAGAGCACCAATAATGTTCATGGTGTTAGGATCAAGCTATAATGTGTTCAACTATGGTTTTATCAGTACAATATGAGAGTGTAAGTTTCTACCACAGGATGGGCACAGACAATCTTTAGAACATTTGCATATATCTATATGTTGCACATCTCCTGCTTCCTTTGTGCTACTGCACTTCTGATTTGCTCAGAGAGCAAAGCAACCTTCTTTGATGTGGGAGTGCCATGCTGGGTGTTCCTTGGCCAGTGTTTCCCAAGTCTCAAGATGTAAACAAATGCAAATTAATTGCTTCATTAAAAGGAACAAAAGAACCTAGAAAACACCTTTATCAAGAAACATTTAGTATTCTTGCTAAATGTAAAGAGATGAGTCCTTAATGCAGCACTGCTAGCAGATTACAAACTCATTAAAATAATTTTACATGGAAACTAAACTGTATTATTTCATGAATCATTGATAAATAATGTAAGATAAAGCAAAACTTGCTGAAATATTGAACTTAATAAAATTACACCAGTAATATTCAAGGATGAAAGTGGAAGTAATGAAAACAGAAGAAATGCAAATATTCGTAAAAAAAATATGAATGTTAACATACTCTTCTCCCACACACAAACACATCAAGAATGGTAGAGTAGAAACATTTGAACCCTGATGTTACAATTCAAGATACTCTTATATAGGAAGAACTTACTACACAAGTGCATACATGCACACACACAGTCACAGACACACAGACAGACAGACACACACACACATACACATACACACACAAAACAATTGGATTGGAATAAGTTTGACAGAGGAGATCCATGTAGAGGGTGTTAAAACTGAAACACTGTTATCCAAGGTATCAAAAAGAAGAAAGAATTGCAAAGGAATGGGGCAAAAACAAACTTTACTAATGCTCACAATGATGACTAAAGGAATGACAAGGAAAAAAATAACAAACACAAAGAAACAAACAAACAAAAAAATCTATAGCCCACTCTCCTAGCTGTCTACACAAAATGTAAGAACATCTTAACAAATCAGACTTGTACAAGCAATGTTCAGCAATCTTTTTTTACATCTTCATCATTTCAAAATTAACTGAAACTTATATAGACTATAGAAACTCATTGTACTTTTGTTGTCAATAAAGGGGGGAAAACATTTGAATTAGCAGGAAAAATACACCTTACAGGGTCTTTTACAGCACCACATCTCCCATCTATACATAAGGCCACTTAACATTACCTAGAAGAAGAAAAGAAAATAGAAATCCCCTGTTCAATGAAATTCTAGTAAAGCACATTTGGAAAGATATAAAACCTTGAGACAGAGTAGATCTAATGCAGGATTGAGATTGAAGATAGATTTTTTTTTTTTGCTTTTTGGAGGGCTATTGGGATTAAGTAACTTGCCTAAGGGTCACAAGGCTAGGTTTTTGTTTGTGTATGTTAAGTGTCTGAGACCAGATCTGAACTCAGGTCCTTCTGACTCCAGGGCCGGCATTCTACTCACTGTGCCACCTAGCCACACTGAAGATACATTTCTTATACACACACACACACACACACACACACACACACACACACACAATTTATTTACTTTAAGTTTACAATATTCAGCTCCACAATACCTTGAATAGTTTCTTATTTTCTCCCCTTCCCTCTCCTCTCCCCTCCCCCCCAAGATGGCATGTAACCAAATATGGGTTCTACAAATAACTTCACATTAAACATTAGTCAAGTTGTAAATAAGGGTTATAACCAATGAAGTGAACAATGAGAAGAAAGGGACAAAACAAGACGAGAGAGAGAGAGAGAGAGAGATAGAGAGAGAGAGAGAGAGAGAGAGAGAGAGAGAGAGAGAGAGAGAGAAAGCAAGTAATTTACTTCAATCTGCTTTCAGAATCTGTAGTTATTTCTCTGGATGTGGATATCCTTTTCCATCACGAGTCTTTTGGTGTTGGCTTCTAACCTTGTATTGCTGAGAAGAGCCCAGTCTCTCAAACTTAGTCATTAAATATATGATGGGTTCTCCTGGTTCTGCTCTTCTCACTCAGCATTAGTTTGTTTAAGTTTCTCCAGGTAATTATGAAGTCTATCTGTTCCTCATTTCTTATAGCACAATACTATTCCATTACATTCATATACCACAACTTGTTTAGACATTCTCCAGTTGAGGGTCATCCCCTTGATTTCCAATTCTTTGGCACCATAAAAAAGAGCTGCTATAAATATTTTTATACATACAGGCCCTTTTCCTGTATAAAAATGATCTTTTGGGGATACAGCCCTAGAAGTTGTATTGCTGGGTCAAAGGCTATACACTTTTTAATTTTTATTTTAGAGGGGGAAAAGCAGGAGAATTGGGGTTAAATGAATTTCCAAGGTCACATGGCTAGTAAGTATTAAATGTCTGAGGATGGATTTGAACTCAGGTCCTCCTGACTCCACAGCTGATTCTCTATTCACTGCACCACCTAGCTGCACATTTTTATGCCTTTTTTATTCCCATTTGGGCATAGTTCCAGATTGCTCTTCAGAATGGTTGGATCAGTTCACAACTAGACCAACAATGCATTAGTGTTCCAATTTTTCCACATCCTCTCCAGCATTTATCATTTTTCTGTTTTGTCATCTTAGCCAATCTGATTGGAAGATGTATCTCAGAGTTGTTTTGATTTGCATTTCTCCAATCAATAGTGATGAAGATAGTTTTTTGTTGTTGTTGTTGTTGTTTGTGTATGGTTAAGTTCTTTTTTTTTTGTAAATGATATTGGGCTGATTGTATCCTGCTCTAGACCACTACAGAGCCTCCTAGAAAATAATTACAATAATCTAAAGGGGATTACTGTATCCATTTATACAGCAGTAATGAAATAGATGAAAAATATTATTGTTTAGATTTCAGTATGCATTTGCATAGAAACTTTTTTTCCAATAGTATTTATATCAAGGATGACCACTATATATGGACAATGAGTTGGACCCAGGTTGAACAGAGGGAGGAAACTAAACAGTATTGCTTTAGAGAAATTGAAAAAGTCATTTGCTGCCCCCAATTTTCCTATAAAAGCAAAGACCTGTATTTGGAATATCAAAATTCACTTTGTATTACTAAACATCCCTGACACATGATTCCAAAATGAACATCACACAGAGGGCAACAAATGGTCATTTTGTGCATGTGAACAGGTCACCATGTATGTTCAATGAGAAACTCTGAACAAGAACAGAATTAAATGATGTTATGAACAAATTGCTTAATAGGATGAGACAATGGCCAAGCCATATGACGAGACTGAAGGATGATTGTTGTCCAGACAGAGTTTTCCACTGGTACCTGTTGGTTTGGGGGGAAAGCAAGAAAGGTCTGTAGCACATTGAGTATATTATTTGGGGTGAACTTTTAGAAGGATATGGATGAGACGTGAAAAGGATGGGAAGATCTTGATGGACTGTAATCTACATCACTGAATGGAATTCTGCAATTAGTGGAATCAATTAAGTTAAAGGAGAGATAAACATGCAGAACCTTTGTTCCCAAATTATTCTCAAACTAAATCCCATAAATCATAAAACTTAATCATTTTGGTAATATTTTAGGAATAACTTTGTTATCAGTGACTGTATTTTTCTGTGTGTACTCTTCCTTTTTGGGCCTATTTGATTGTTTTTGCCATATTTCATTTTGTTTCCTTAGCCTCTTATTTATCTTTTACATTTTAGCTTAGGGTTTGCTGGCCAAGCCAGGAAATAGTCAACTCTGTCCAGTTAGTAGGAAGCTCCTAATTTAAGAGGTTTTCACTGCGTGAATAAAAGTTTTGCAGTAATATAGACCCCTCCTGGAACAATTGGCTTCTACTCTTTAAAAGGCCCATTGGGACTCAGAGGCTTTTGAGGTTTTCCAGAAGGCTTCTTACCACATTCAGACTCCAGCTTTGTATTCTGTTGCCTGGAGAGCTTGGACAGTTGACAACTTTCAGTCAGGCAAGATTCATTCTAGGCAATGGCCAATCCCAAGACGTGCACAAAAGCAGGATCTAGTGCCTCGGCAAACAGATGGTTTTGGCTGCTATTGCTCAGTCTAATTAGCTTATTTGGCCAAAAACGTCCCCTCAGAATGAGAGAAGACAATGGCTTTCACAATATGGCCTGCCAAACAATTTTATTGGACAGATATGGTTAGGCCATTAAGATTCACTGCCAATGGCCATATGTATTGTTTCAACTTTCTCTAACAAACCATTTCTTTCCATTGTGTGACTCTATACTAAATATATAAAATGTAACTAATTGGATGGACACACTTTGTCTTTCTGTTTTCATGATATCTAGCAATATAGATATGAACCAAAACCCTGGCAGGGATCTTTAATGAGTGATAATACAAATATGTTCTTAAAGACAATATTAGGGCTAGCAAACACAAAACACTTCATTAAGAAAATTAATATATGGTGAGCTTAAGAAATATTTTTTTTTCATTCTGCGTTTTTATCCTTTGAATTCTTATGTGGAAACTTGTGTGGAGTAAGATGTAAAGAGTGAAAGGGTTGATTATTATTCAATTGTATAAATAATTCTCTACTTATAAATTGTTACTTTGCCCCTTCCCTCTACTTGTGTATACCTTTCACCATTCAGAATTAAATTGACTCACAGTCAAGGAAATGACATAATTTGAGTTGGAAGTGATTTCAGGGCTATGCAATATAATTCATACAAGACCTTGATAACACATGTGGCATCCTCATCAGTTTGATGAGAAAATGACTGCTGTGTGCATTTCCCTACAGAGGGTGTGGACATGCTTATTAGCATCTCCTTCAGAATACTAATGACACTTTGAGGATTTGGAGGTTTTGTTGCTAATATGTGAGAAATTATTGATGTGAAATGTACCCTCCTGTTATCTGCTCAACAAACTGATAAAGGAATTCCCCAATAAATTCTCTACATGTGATTTATGAACAGAAGAGAACCCAGAATTAACCTAGTATAATAATTACTTTACAGATGTAGTAACTGAAAGGGTAAATGATTTGCCAAGGTCACAAAGGGAAAAAAAAGGAAAGGATATAAATCTATAATCTTTTACTCCAGCACCATTACTCTTTTTCATTCCATTTAGAATTCTTTATTTTTTAACAGTGGAGTATATAAATACATGTAAGCATACACAGACATATTTTTTTTAAAATTTTACTGCTCCCAGGACATAAATCGTTTCTTCTTATTGTTGTTTATTTTTAGTTTACCACATTCAATTTTGAAAGGTTTGAGTGGCAAATTTTCTCCCTGTCTTTCCCCTACCCACCAGCCCCAAACAGCAATCTTACTGAATACCCTTTGCCCCAGTCTGATCTCTCTTATATCCTCCCCCATCAACACCTTTCACAATCTAGTAGGGCAAGTTGGATTTCTATATTCCTCTTATTTCCCAGTTGCATGTAAAACTAGTAATAGTAATAATAATAGTATTTATTTATCTATTTATTTATTTAACATTTGATTTTAAAACTTTGATTTCCAGATTTTTCCCTTCTTCCCCCATCACCCATCCTTTCTGGGAAGATAAGCAATTCAATACAAGTTATACATGTGTAGTTGCACAAAACATTTCCATAGTAGATACACTGTGAAATACTGACTATATTATCCTCCATCCTATCCCACCCCTCACTTATTCTATTTTCTCTTTTGACCCTATCCCTTTCAAAAATGCGTGCTTCTAACTTCACTCTCCCACAACCTGTCCTCCCTTCTAGCTTCCCCCCTTTTATTCCCTCCCCCCCTATTTTTCTATAGGGTAAGATGCCAAATTTAGTGTGTATGTTATTTCCTCCTTACCAAATTCAGTGAGAGTAAGATTGTCTCATTCCCTTTTATCTTCTTGTTCTTCACCTCCATTGTAACAGTTTTCTCTTGCCTCTTTTAAATGAGATAGTCTACCTTAATCTATCTCTCGCGTTCTCCTCCCAATTTCTTACTCTCTCAACTTTAAAAAAAAAATTATTTTTATATATCATCCCTTCATATACAACTGATCCTGCACCCTTTAAGTATCCATTTACACATATATACACACTCACATATGTATTTATGTGCACATATACCCTCCTATATAAACATCTACACATATGTATACATACACACAGACACACACACACACAAACACATATATATGTATACATACATACATATATATACACATATATGTTCACACATATGTGTATAGGAAAAGTCTCATGAGTTATAGTTACCAATTTTCCATGTAGCAATGTAAATAGTTCAACTTTATTAAATTCTTTCTGATTTATTTTCCCTGTTTACCTTCTCATGATTCACATACTTCTTTTGTTTCTTGTACTTCCATGTCAAATTTTGTATTCAGCTCTGGTTTTTTCATCAAGAATGTTTGAAAGACATCTATTTCAGTGAATGACCATATTTTCTCCAGAAGCATAATACTCAGTTTTGCTGGGTAGGACATTCTTGGTTTTAATCCTAGCTCTTTTTATCTCTGGAATATGATATTCCAAACCCTTTTATCCCTTAATGTAGAAGTTGCTAGGTCTTGTGTTATACTGATTTTATTTCCACAATAGTAAAACTGTTTCGTCCTGGCTGCTTGTAATATATTCTTCTTTAGGTGGGAACTGTGGAACCTGGATATAATATCCCTAGGAGTTTTCTTTTTTGGATCTTTTCCAATAGGTGATTGGTGGATTCTTTCAATTTTTATTTTGCCTTTTGGTTCTAAAATATCAGGGCAATTTTCCTTGGGAATTACTTGAAAGAAGATTCCTAGGTTCTTTTTTTGATCATGGCTATCAGGTAGTCCAATAATTTTAAAATATCTCTCCTGCATCTATTTTCCAGGTCATTGGTTTTTGCAACGAGATATTTCACATTGCCCTCTATTTTTTTATTTCCTTACATCTGTTTTATAGTATCTTGATTTCTCATAAAGTCATTAGCTTCCATTTGCTCCAATGTAATCCTGAAGGAATGACTGTCTGCAGTGAGCTTTTGAAATTCTTTTTCCATCTGGAAAATTAGGCTTTTTAAGGCATTCTTCTCCTCATTGGCTTTTTGGACCACTTTTGCCATTTTAGTTAGTCTATTTTTTTTTTTTTTGCTTTTTTGAGGGCAATTGGGGTTAAGTAACTTGCCCAAGGTCACACGGCTAGGTTTGTTTTTGTTTTTTTTGTGTGTGTGTGAGTTAAGTGTCTGAGGTCGGATCCGAACTCAGGTCCTTCTGACTCCAGAGCCGGCGCTCTACTCACTGCGCCACCTAGCCGCCCCAGTTAGTCTATTTTTAAGGTGTTATTTTCTTCAGTCAGGTTGATGATTCATTTTTCATGATTTTCTTGCATCATTTTAATTTCTTTTCCCAATTTTCCTCCACTTTTCTTGTTTGATTTACAAAATCCTTCTTGAGTCCCTCCATGGCCTGTAACCAATTCATATTTTTTTCTTGGGAGCTTCTGATGCAGGACTTCTGTCTTCATTGACTTCCTCCCATTCCATGCTTTGATACATTTTGTCCTCCAAAAAATAATTATTTTGCTTGCTTTACTTCCTCTGCTTGCTCATGTTGCAAGTCAATTACTTGACTTGTGATTTTTTTTTTGTTTGTTTTGTTTTTTTTTTGTTTTTTAAAACAAATGCTTTATTAACTTCTGTTTTACATCATTCATTTCCGCCAGATTTTGAGTTACAATCATTTTCCCCCCATTATTCCCCTACCCAACCTCCCAGAATAGTAGTCTCACAAGATATCACTTCCTCCAATCTGCTCTCTCCCATACCTTCTCCCATACCCCCATCGACTTTTCCATTAGAGGAAGGTGAATCTCTGTGTCCCAATGCCTGCACATCTTATCAACCTATTACAAGCGAAAGAGTATTAATAATAGTATTTATATATATTTGAAACATTTAATGTTACGACCTCGAATTTCAGATCCATTTCCTTCCTCATTTGTCACCCATTCCTTCTTGGGAGATAAGTAACTCAGCATATGTTGTACATGTCTAGCTATGCAAAACATTATCATAGTAGACATATTGTACAAGGCTGCTTATAATTCCCTCCCACTCATCCCACCCCCCACCTGGTCCATTCCCTACATAATCCTGTCCCTCTTCTATAGTGGGTACTTCCAACCTCCCCTCCCCCTAAGGATGCCCTCCCATCCATCATCCCTCCTCTCATCCCCCTTCCCCCTATCCTGCTGCAGGTTGAAATATCCCATTTAGTATATATGTCATTTTCTCCCTGAACCAAATTCAATGTGAATGTGGTTTTGCCTTTTTAGCCTTCCTTTTTCTCCCCATCTTTTGCAACCACTTCCCCTTGCTTCTTCTACATGGGATAGTTTACCCTACCCTGTCTCTCCCCATATCCTCTTGCCACTTTCCTCTCTCACCTCATAATTTCATCCCTTGAGTATTCTCCCTTCCCAACAAATTCAACCTGTGCCCTCTATCCATATAACTGTAACCATATACACACACATTCACGTATGTATTCATATGACCACACTCCCTTCTTCCATTATTTTCATAGTGAGAAAGATATCATCAGTCACTGTTATTGCTTTTCCATATAGGAATGTAAATAGTTCAACTTTGATAAGTTCCTTTTGATTTCTTTTCCCTGATTACCTTCTCAGGCATCTCTTGCTTCTTGTGTCTGGATGTCAAATTTTCTATTCAACTCTGGTTTTTTCCTCAAGAATGCTTGAAAGTCCTCTATTCCACTGAATGACCATATTTTCCCCTGAAACAAAATACTCAGTTTTGCTGGGTAGGTGACCCTTGGGTTCATTCCCAGTTCTTTTGCCCTCTGGAATATCATATTCCATGCCCTTCGATCCCTCAGTGTAGAAGCTGCCAGGTCCTGGGCTATTCTGATTGTGTTTCCACAATATTGAAATTGTTTCTTCCTGGCTGCTTGTAGTATTTTCTCCTTGATCTGGGGATTCTGGAACCTGCCTATAATATTTCTGGGAGTTTTCTTTTTGGGATCTTTTTCAGGAGGTGATCGGTGGATTCTTTCAACCTCTATTTTGCCCTCGGGATCTAAAACATCAGGGCAGTTTTCCTTGAGAATTTCTTGAAGGGTGATTTCTAGGTTCTTTCCTTGATTATGGCTTTCAGGTAGTCCAATAATTTTTAAATTGTCTCCCCTGGATCTATTCTCCAGGTCAGTGGTTTTTCCCATGAGATATTTCACATTGCCTTCTAATCTTTCATTTGTTTGGATCTGCTTAACAGCATCTTGATTTCTCATAAAGTCATTAGCTTCCATTTGCTCCAGTCTAACTCTGAAGGAATGAATCTCCTCAGTGAACTTTTGAGATTCTTTTTCCATCTGGCAAATTCAACTTTTTAAGGCATTCTTCTCCTCATTGCCCTTTTGGGCCTCCTTTGCCATTTGAGCTAGTCTATTTTTTAAGGTATTGTTTTCCTCAGTCAGGCTGTTGAACCTCATTTCATACTTTTCCTGCATCCTTCTCATTTCTCTTCCCACTTTTTCCTCCACTTCTCATATTTGATTTTTAAAGTCCTTCTTAAGGTCCTCTATGGCCTGCAACCTGCTCATGTTTTCCTCTGGGGCTTTTGGAGTAGGATTTCTGACCTCACATTCCTCTGACTGTTCCATGCTTCGATCATCTTTGCCCCCAAAATAGGAGTCTAATGTTTAATTTTTATGTTTATTTTGTTTCCTTTGCATTGGCATGATGCCACTTAATTACTTGACTTTTGGGCTTTTTGCCACAGTAGAACTCTGCCACCAGACAGGGGAGCTTTCTCCTGAATGTGTTGGGGGCAACTTCCATTTCTGGCAAGCTGGGTACCCTCCCCACGACCTCCCCCCCCCAGATCACAATCCAGATCCAGGGATGTTAAAGCAAGAGCGATTACCCCCAAGACAGATCAGTGGATCTCCCTACAGTTTGCAGGCCAGGAGCTGGAGCCACCCCCAAAAACTGCAAAATGGCCTGTCTTCTCAGTGGCTTCTAGCCCCCAGGGGAGGAAGCCGATGTGTTCCCCAAATACTGGTCCCAAAGTCCATAGGGCACTAACCTCTCACTTTTTCCTAGGCATGTCTGTGTTGACCATTCTGGAATCGCCACAGCTTCTGGTGTTCTGGGGTCCCTCTAGCTGGCTGCTGGTCTGGCCACCCTGGGGCTAAAATCGTAGGACCTGGGCTCAGCTCTCCACGCCGTTCCTCCAGTGCTGCTGGGCTATCTTCAGAGGGAGGTCAGCTTCTCTGTGTCATTCTTTGGTTGCTGGGCCTCCAGACGTTGTTCAGAGTGCCCTTTTACATAGTTTGGAGGTAATCTGGGGGAAGAGAGCCTTGGAGGTGCTGTTTCCACTGTGCCATTTTGGCTCTGCCCCCCCCCCCATTTTGTCCTTTTAATTGAAACTTGTAGTCCATTCTAGAGTTGCATAATAGACTAGAAGCTAGATTATCTACCTAAGACTTAACTAAGATTCAGAGGGATTTTTCTCATCCAAAATGAAAAAATAATTACATATTTACTTAATATAATTTCATTCCACACACCTTATTAGCACCTTCTATGTATAAATGAGGGGATTACAGTATGACCTTACAAGGAAATAGTACCAAGAAATTAACATCTTAAATAACCACTGAAATTCTACTGGATTTAATACACAGTCCAATTAAATACATCCTCACAATTTTTTGTTGTTTTTGGTCTTGTTGGTATTTTTATCTAAAACAGCCCAGTCATTATCTGGTAAGCAGTCTGAAGAAGTATACATTATCTTAGGGGTCAGAATTTCCAACTCATTCTTGTTTCATGAGGTATTTCACTAGTCAAAAAAGACATAATGAAGTGACTTCAAATAGTAGATTGAAACAAAGAGTGACCCTGAAGCCCCATAATTAAAGCTGTAATACGAAATAGAAGAGAATTTTGTCAGTAGCCAAATAGTCTCCAATTTAACCTGTATATGTAATATCTATTGCTGAATTAATCTTGAATTTCTGAGAAAACACCATGAATTACAGGTAATAATATTTGTCCTTTGAGTGCAACATTTTTGTATCTGAGTAAGCAAAAAAGCTGCCATCAATAATTAAATTGACTGCTGATATTGTTATTTTATGGTGTATTACTGTTAACAGATGACATTACTCATATAAAAGATTGGGAAATTTTGTACATCAATTTTAACCCCCTCTCACACACACATAAAAATGCTCCTAAAAACATGAGGCTCAGAAAGGTTGAATAATTTTTCCAAGTTCATGCAGGTATTCAGGTGTTTTTATTTCAATTCTAATCCTTCAAGGTACAGTAAAATGCCTCTTTAATAAAGGACAATTTTAGAAAGTTACTAAAACTCTGAAGTTTTATGCATTACTGCATTTCCATATGATGCTCCCCTTTGTGGAAAATGGCTATAGAAACTGTGTCTGCTTGCCCAAAAAAATGATATGAAAGGGATGAAGTCTTGGCAATTGTTATAGCTATCACAGGATTTTTCTTTTTAAGCATCTTTAGTTAGGCTGTTTCCACTGGGGATATGGTTTTTAAAATGCCTATAGCACAAAAATAGAATGGGGATTTGGAATATTGGCAGTTTGTGTGGAAAAAGACCTCAGGCTTGTGGTTGACTAAAAGTTCATCATTCAAAACATGTTTTTGGCTATCAAAAATGTTATTAGTCTACCTAAGTCAATGCACAGTGGTGACAAACCAAGGAGGTTTTGCTCTGTTTTTTGCACAGATGATCTCATACATGGAGCACTATATAAATATATAATTAGTGCAGCAATTGAATGCATTTCTAGCTTTACAGATATATAAGATCAATAGAGTTATTTTATTCAAACATCTTTTGACTCTTTAATATATAGGTTTCAATCTACCTAGACATGTGTCATAGTTTTCTCAGTAGAGAGTCAGGTTCGATGAGGAAGACTCTTCAAGGTCTGTCAGTGGGCCACTGAAAAATTGTTACCATTGACCAAACACTTTTTCCTGTTCCAGGTAACTCTCTAAGACCCTGAGTTAGAGGTATAGAAGACAGAAAACCAAACACTTTCTACTTATAAACCATGAAACAGCCTGTAATAAATAATCAAAATGAACTTCTAGCCACTGTCATAATAAGTATTATAATACCATATATTTAAATTTTACTCACTTATATTTTCTCCTGTCTATCAACAATATAGGAAATTTTCATATGTTAGAAGACATTATCTATTATTATATACTAAGCCACATATTTAAAACACAATTGTTATTTGTCTCCTCAATACTTTATTTTTTGCCACTCTGGGAAGTAAGGGACAGCTGAATAAAGTACATGGAGTGTTAGACCTGGAGTCAGGAAGTTTCATCATACCAAGTTCAAATATAGATTCAAACACTTGCTAGTTGTGTAACCCTGAGCAAGCCACTTAACCCTGTATACCTCAGTTTCTTCATCTGTAAATTGAGCTAAAGAAGGAAATGGCAAACCACTCCAGCATCTTTGCAAAGAAAATCCCAAATGTGGTCACAAATCATCAGACACAACTGAAAAATTACTGAACTGAACAGGGTAGTAAATGCTTCTATCCTGCTTTTCCTTATCCTCTGCCACCCCCCCCCCCCCAAACTAATCCCTTTCTCATTTTATTTGGAGCATATGACTTAATCTTCTCTCTCTAAGTCTCTCTTCAAAATGACTTAGGAAATGTTCTCCGAATCTTTGCCTTTTAGAATTCCTAGCATCCTTCAGTATTGATGTCAAGTATTGCCTTTCTTCAGTAGAGGCCTCTCTAGGTCTTTCCAGCATCTGATGCTTCCTCCTCAAGTTTAATCTGATTCTACTTTGAATGTGTCTTGTATAGACTTAATTATGCATGTTGTCTCCCTAGTTAGAATGAATATAAGTTTTGTGAAGATGGGGACGATTTTCATAATTTCTTTGATTTCTCAGTGCTAACCAGTACCTGGCACAAACTTGGGACTTATTAAATATATGTAGATTAATTGAATATTGTAGAATGATATGAAATATATGAATTGGTTTCCTTCCAAATTCCTACCATGGTGTATTATTAAACTTTATTGAATCCAGATTAATATAATGTAGAAATCAAATGTATACAAATCACTTCTGAAACGATAAAATGTCATGCAAATAGCAGTTTACATGAAATATTTACATATATTTTCATAATGTTTTATGATAATTTAGTTTAAAATAATTCACTTTAAAAGCTTGTTCACAAATCTGAAAGATGGGAATAATGATCTATGGAAGTGTTCTTGATGAGAAAATATGCCCTCATTATAAGTCAATTGGTTGAGCAATGATGTCAAAGCCTGTGTAAAAATTACTATGTGCCTGGAAAAATGTCAATCAACTATTTTATCATCAGTTGGTGCTCATTGCAGCTGTCCTCCAATGTAAGAATCCCTCCTTCCTGTTAGTTACTAGAACTCGGGTTACATAACCTCATTAGCTACTTAGAGAGGCAGAAGTTATTTTCTGTTTTGCTGTAGCGTTCCCTCTACCTGCATATCTGCAATAGCATATATCTGCACTATACATACATAACTTGCTTACCCTGGCTGCATGTATATTTCCTTCCTCATCCTCACTCCATAGTATTCTTAACAACCTGTTCAATATCAGGCCAAATTTAACACTCTACAGCAAAAATCCAAGAAGAGACCTAGTACCATAATGCAACAATTCCTATTATAAAAATAACAACTTGACACTTGTTTATAGCCTGGAGAGTAGGTAATGATCATAAGCAGAGATATCTATATTGCCTCAGCATTCTTAGTTTTGAGCATCGGATTAGACAATGTCTGTAAAGTGCTTTGTAAATTTAGATTGTTTTCTAGATACATAATATTGTTATAATAAACATTTCAGAATGTATAAATTCTAGTTCATATATATGTATATATACATATGTATGTATATACATATATATATTTAATTAGAATTAGTAACTCACATAAAGAAAAGGTTGACTATATTATCTATCATCTATTTTTTATCACTCTATAGATGTATATATTTCATTAGTACATGCAGTTTGTGTATGCATAAGTGCCTATATACCATAAGCACATTGATATATACATATATTATAATTAATTTTATATGTATTATATATGTGGATATATAGAGAGAGACAAAGAGAGGGGGAGAGAGAGAGAGAGAGAGAGAGAGAGAGAGAGAGAGAGAGAGAGAGAGAGAGAGAGAGAGAGAAACTGATGCTGTGAAAGGTTAATAGTCAACACAGTTGTGCAAATCATGATTTCAGCATCCCAGGTCCCAGAGGCAGTATTCTAGTACCATGTAGGACAGTAAGATGCTCATTTTTCAGGATGTTGACCTTTAAAACTTGTCTAAGAGGCAATGACATGGGCTTTTTGCAACAAAACATGGAAAGCATTTTGATTTTCCTGGAAAAGCCCAAGGGAAGGAGTTTATTTTCTTGACTAGCAGAGGCGAGTCACTTCAGAATGTCATTAGCAGGGAAGAAGCAACCCTTTTCTCAAGTCAGATATTGCAGTCACATGTACTGATGCTGAATTAGGAGTTATAGTAATTTTTTTTAAGAAGCTGCTTAGAAAAATAACTATTAACCTTTCCGTTAAAAACAAGGCAAAACATTATCCACGTACTTGAATAACAAAATAATCAAGAAATTTCATTTGACAAAGACTCAAATAAAAATAGCATCCCAACCTTCTCAAACAGGAGTCCTATATTCAGAAGGTATTATCATCTGTTTAGCCTTCAGACATTCCAGGAAGGCATCATTAAGCTCTTGAATTTCAAGATGGATAATTAATTGTACCTGACATTCTATGCCCCAGTTGAGCTATCCATTTCCTAAAGGAACCAATAATTGATTATAAAAATAAAATAGGACACCATTTTTGATTGGTTCATATAATTGAGATGTATGTATACCGTCATATGTGTGAATGCATATGCAGGCATTGTCTAAATAATTATGAATATATTTATATGCAGGGTAAATATTAACTAACATTTATGATTTTAAATGCACACACATACATGTTACAAACACACACACACACACACACAGACATGATCCCATTTGAGCCTCACAACAACCTTGTGATGTAGATCCTATTATTATCCCCCTTTTTTTTAATGAGGAAATTTAGGCAGAAACAAGATAAGTGATCTGTATAGGATCACAAGATTAGTAAGTGACTCAGCAAGACTTTGAACTTTTCTTCTTCATTCCAAGCAGAGTACATTGTATATAGAGCATGAAAAGAGGACAGAACTTTTTTAATTAAACAAATGCTTTATTAACTTCTGGTTTACATCATTCATATCCACCAGATTATGAGTTACATTTTTCCCCCATTTTTCCCTACCGACCACCCCAGAATAGCAGTCCCACTAGTTATCCCCTCATCCAGTCTGCTCTCTCCCATATCTTCTCCCATATCCCTTTAGACTTTGCCAATAGGGCAAGGTGAATCTCTGAGCACCAATACCTAGAACATCTTATGAAACATTTAATTTTAAAACTTCGATTTTCAGATCCATTCCCTTCCTCCCTTGTCACCCACTCCCTCTGAGAAGATAAGCAATTCAGTATGTGTTGTACATGTATAGCTATGCAAAACATTACCATAGTAGATATATTGTAAAGGACTGCTTATATTACCCTCCCACCTGTCTCACCTCCCACCTGGTCCATTCCCTACTTTGATCCTGTCCCTCTTTGATAGTGGGTACTTCCAACCTCTCCTCCCCCCAGAATGCCCTCCCCTCCATCATCCCCCCTCTCATCCCCCTTGCCCCTACTGAGGAGAGTGAGTGAGGGTAAGATATTCCATTTAGTATGTATGTGATTCTCTCCTTGAGGCATCTTCAATGAGAATATGCTTTTGCCTTTTTTGCCTTCCTGTTCTTCCCCTCCCATGCAACTACTTCACCTTGCCTCTTCTACATGAGTTAGTTTACCATACCCTGTCTCTCTCCATCTCCTCTTGCCACTTTCCTCTCTCAGCTCTTTATTTCACTCCTTAAGAATCATCCCTTCCTTGGGGCGGCTAGGTGGCGCAGCAAGCAGAGCACTGGCTCCAGAGCCAGAAGGACCCAAGCTTGGATCCTGCCCCAGACACCCAACACACAAACGAAAACCCAGCCGTGTGACCCCAGGCAAGTCAACAAACCCCAATTGCTGTCCAAAAAAAAAAAAAAAGAATCATCCCTTCACATCAAATTCAACCTGTGCCCTCTATCCATGTATACCTGTGAACATATGCCATGTACCCTTCTTCAATTATTTTCATAATGAGAAAGGTTTCATCAAACACATTTGTTGTTTTTCCATGTAGGAATGTAAAGAGTCCAACTTTTATAAGTTCCTTTTGATTTATTTTCCTTGATTACCTTCTCAAGCATCTCTTGTTTCTTGAGTCTGAATGTCAAATTTTCTATTGAACTGTGTTTTTTTTCATCAAGAATGCTTGAAAGTCCTCTATTCCACTGAATGACAATATTTTCCCTTGAAACAAGGTACTCAGTTTTGCTGGGTAGGTGACCCTTGGCTTCAATCCCAGCTCTTTTGCCCTATGGAATATCATATTCCATACTCTTCGATCCCTCACTGTAGAAGCTGCCAGGTCCTGTGCTATTCTGATTGTGTTTCCACAATATTGAAATTGTTTCTTCCTGGCTGCTTGTAGTATTTTCTCTTGAACTGGGAGTTCTGGAGCCTGGCTATAATATTCCTAGGAGTTCTCTTTTTGGGATCTTTTTCAGGAGGTGATCTGTGGATTCTTTCAACCTCTATTTTGCCCTCTGGGTCTAAAACATCAGGGTAAATTTCCTTGACAATTTCTTGAAGGGTGATTTCTAGGTTCTTTTTTTGATCATGGCTTTCAGGTAGTGCAATAATTTTTAAATTATCTCTCCTGGATCTATTTTCCAGGTCAACAGTTTTTCCCATGAGATATTTCACATTGCCTTCTATTCTTTCATTTGTTTGGATCTGTTCAATAGTATCTTGATTTCTCATAAAGTCACTAGCTTCCATTTGCTCCAGTCTAACTCTGAAGGAATGAGTCTCCTGTGTGAGCTTTTGAGATTCTTTTTCCATGTGGCAAATTCGACTTTTTAAGGCGTTCTTCTCCTCATTACTTTTCTGAGCCTCTTTTGCCATTTGAGTTAGTCTATTTTTTAAGGTGTTATTTTCCTCAGTCAGGCTGTTGACTGTCATTTCATACTTTTCTTGCATCTTTTTCATTTCTCTTCCCAAATTTTCCCCCACTTCTCTTATCTGCTTCTTAATGTCCTCTATGGCCTTTAGCCAGCTTCTATTTTCATTTGTGGCTTTTGGTGCAGGAGTTCTGACCTCATAGTCCTCTTCCATGCTTTGAGCCTCTTTGCCCCTAAAATAGGAGTCCAATGTTGAACTTTTCTGTTTATTTTGTTTCATTTGCCTAGGCATGTTGCAACTTAATTCATTGATTTTTGGGTTTGTTGCCACAGTAGGACTCTTCCACCAGACAGGGGAGCTTCCATCCCAAGCGTGGGGTCTTCACAACTTCCGCCAGTTGTATGGCCTCTGTAAAGCCTCCACCAACTCTGGCAAGGTGGATACCCACCCCAAACATCCCTCCCCCCAGACCACAATCCAGATCCAGTCGGTTTAAAGCAAGAGCGATTAACCCCCAGACTGATTGCTGGATCTTCCTACAGTTCGCAGACCAGGAGCTAGAGCCACTACTGACACTGCAAAATGGCTTCTGTGCAGCTGTTTCTTCAGCAGCTTTTCACCCCCAGGGGAGAAAGCCACGTGTTCCCCAAATACTGGTCCCAAAGTCCATAGGGCACTAACCTCTCACTTTTTCCTAGGCATATCTGTGCTGATAATTCTGGAATCACCACAATTGCTAGTATTCTGGGGTCCCTCCAGCCAGCTGAAGGCCCGGCCACCCTGGAGCCAAAACCACGGACCTGGGCTGGGCTCTGTCTACTGCACTGTCATTTCCCAGCACTCTGTGGTGCCTGCTCTCAGAGCGCTGTGCTGGACACTCCCTGCAGTGCTGCTGGGCAGTCCTCAGCAAGAGGTTAGCCTCTCTGCCATTCTGTGGGTACTGTGGCTCCAGAAGTTGTTCAGAGTCCCCTTTCACATTGTTTGAAATTTGTATGGGGCAGAGCACATTGGAAATGCTGTTTCTACTCTGCCATCTTGGCTCCTCCCCCGAACTTTTTTTTTTTTTGAGGGCAATTGGGGTTAAGTAACTTGCCCAAGGTCACAGGGCTAGGTTTTTATTTGTGTGTGTGTTAAGTGTCTGAGGCTGGATCCGAACTCAGGTTCTTCTGACTCCAGGATTGGTGCTCTACTCACTGCGCCACCTAGCTGCCCCAAGGACAGAACTTTTAAAGCCGAAAAAATGTATCATAAGACTTCGAAATTACTCCACAAAATGACATAATATTTTGATAGTTATAAGTGTGTGTGTGTGTGTTTGTGTGTGTGTATGCATGCTGTTATGGTGTATCTCATGCACATCTCCTCTCTTTTCAGATAGCTGTCATCCTAATTCAGACCCTCATGAATAATTAATTTTCTCTGCTATTGGAGTAGACTCCTAATTAGCCTCCCTTCTTCACTTCTATCTTCTCTCCAATCCAACCTGCACACAGTGGCCAAGGTATTGTTTTGGTTGTTGTTTTGTTTTTGTTTTTGTTTTTGCTTTTTTTGCTTCAGTTTGTTTGTTTGTTTGTTTGTTTGTTTGCTTTTTTCTAGAGCACTGGTCTAACCATAATGCATTCTATCCCAGGGATCTCTAATGGCTCCTTAGTACTTCAAGGATCAGATGTAAATTTCTTTATCTGTTTTTTAAAGCACTATCATGACCTGTACCAACCTTTCATTCCACCATACTAAACATTATACCTTTCTCGTTCTCTCTCTCTCTCTCTCTCTCTCTCTCTCTCTCTCTCTCTCTCTCTCTCTCTTCCTTTCTCTTTCCATTCTTTTCTCCCTCCCCCCCTCCATTTATACATACAGGAACACATTGGTTTTTGTCTATTCTCTATGTCTACTTATCTATCTATTATCTTTTCATCTGTACTAATAAAATGTAAAGTCCTTGAAGAACGAACTTTTCAAACTTTAATCTTTATATTTATAGGGCCTGGCACAATTCTTTACAATGAGAACGTACTTAATACATTCCCAATTATTAATTATTTGATTTATTAATGTATAGGCCAGAAGCCAAGTCAGCATCAGAGTATATATCCCTTAAAATATTATGTGTGGCAACATAGCACACCAAGTTACATCTTATTTATTTGTTCTATATACATATATATATATATATATACACATACATATATATATACATATATCTATATTTGTTACATATATAAATACATATATGTGTGTATATGGGCAAGGAATACAGAGAAAAGAGGAAAACACCTTGTACCTGACATTTATGTGACATTTTCCATAGATCATGTCATTTTATCTTAACAACAACTCAGAAAGCTTATTTATACAAATATAACTACTTCTACATTTGTAGATTTTAAGTGACCTGGCCAAAGTCATTCATTTATGTGAAGAACCATGGTATATTTTCACTGTATGATTCTGGAAAATGTTGAAAGTATGAGCACTTTGGGCAGGATGGAAAAATCCCATTTATGGAAGCTAAGCATGAAGATCTACTAATGTGGATATTTAAGAGGAATTGGCCAGTCCTTGCTCTCTTTCTTCTCTTTCTAGCTACAATTTCTATAACTGGAGGAGTGGAAAGAAAGCATGTTATTCCTCTCCCTACCCCAGCAACATATCAGAAACCCTCATACAGCATCAAGGACAAGGGGAATGAGTTATCCATAAGTCCCTGACTGCCCATTCTTCGCCTAAGTTTAAGTAACAAAACAGTAACTTTGAGATGAATATGTCCATTCTCAGAAGAAAACTTCTAAGATTAGAAATTCTAGGGCACTTCTCAGAGCTGACTCGTGGAAAGACTACCAGTATTGTAAATGTTCTGAGATGCGATTGTTTGTACAGTACAGGGGGTAAAATATAAAATACACATTCAACAGGTCCAAAAATGTTTGATGTTTTAATGGTTTTAATTCATAACCTACCAGGAAATTATAACAGTAGTTATAGTTAGTAATTGCTTAAACCCTATTAGTGTAAACTTGTGAGGTAGTTTTGTCTTATACATTTCAAACTTTATTTCCCAATGATACCTTAAACTCAATATATCAAAATCTGATCTCATATTTCTTTCTAATCATTCTGCTTTTCTAAATATTACTTTTTATGCCAAAGGCAGCACTACCTTTTCAGCATCTTTTGGCATTACCCTGAGTTCATTACTGGCCCACACTACACACATCAAATCAGTTCTCGAATCTTTACATTTTTTGCCTTCACATTTTCACATCACATCCCTTTTCTGCATTCACACAGGTAACACCTAATCTCTCAGTGCTCCAGACACTCATCACGTCTTCCCTCTGGTATTGTAACAGTCTCTTAATTGGTCTACCTTCCTCAATTCTCTCACCACTCCAGTCCATCCTACACTTTCTGCCAAAGTAATTTTCATTCAATATACATTTGATCATAAGACTCACTCAACCAACTCATGGCGATTTATATTAGCTCCAAAATAAAATATGAACACCCTTCTCTATCTAAACTTTAAAGCCTACAAATTGCCTACAACCTATCTCCCCAGGATTACTGGAAATTATTGTTCAGCCTTCTTTCCTCATGCCTAAGAGTCCATAAAACAGTTCTTTTCTTACTCAGGATACTGTACAGCTATATCCACATTAGACATGAATAATGAATCTCCAAAGCTTGAACCAGATACCATGTATTACGTACTTATAACTTCAAATATGTGTGAATATGAAGACACACATTAACTTCAAAAGATTCTTTATTGACTGTATATGTATATTCTGTCTTGATAACTTTGTATTGACTGGCCTCCAGGCCTTCCATACCTCAGTCTCCTGCAGTTTCTTTTTGTTTTTTAAAAATGAGTCTAAGGCAGCAACATGTTCATGAAGCCTTTCTGTCCCCCTAACTAAAAAATGTTTACCCTCCATAATTCCCTTCTTTTTAAGTCCTTTGTATACATTTGTTTTTAATTAACTTCATGTGATATATGTATGTATGTATGTATGCATGTATGTCTTCATACATAACTAAGAGAATCAAGCATTTTAATAATACCTGCATGCAAAGCACTGTGCTAAGTGTTTCACAAGTATTTTACAAGTACTATCTCATTTGAACCTCGCAGAAAGTCTGAGAAGTATGTTATATTATGACTTCCATTTTACCATTAAGAAAAGTGAGGCCACTATAAATTAGGTAAGTTGCCTAGCTTCACTTAGTTAGTAAGTAATTGAGGCCAGATTTGAATGAAATCTTCTTAACTCTAGGCCCTGCACTCTATTTATAAGGCTGCCTAAATACATACACACATATAATTTGCAAATTTCATGAAGATTTTATTCACACACATATACACCTTTACACATATGTATATAAATATACGTGTGTATATATATATATATGTATATATCTATATGTATATAGATATATACATATATTATATAAATATATTTATATGTATATATACTTAGACATGAATACATACACGCATGTGTGTATGTCTGCATGTGTGTATGAAATCCAGAACCATTGAGCAATAAAATTTCCAAAGGGCCCATAGTGACATTACTTGCAACTATGATGTTAACACTTAGATGATGTTGTAAAGGAAATATTTGAAAATATTCAATAATTTAAATTTTGACCTATTGTACTTCCTCTTCCTTCCCCAATTATTCCGTTTTGTATAATTTATAAGAGGTTTATCATGGAATTAGTAGTGAAATTATTAATTTGTCCTTATTTTACAGATGAGAGAATTTAGCTTTTAGAGGAATTAAACGAATCATCCCAAATCATTCAGTCATTAAATGCTCTGAGCATGCCTTCACCCTTACATATTATCAGTGCAACAGCCTAGAAGCGTCTTCCTAATTAATGACTCCTTCCATGTTAGAGAAGAGACTTTGTTCCTATTAAAATTGTTCTTTCTCAGTCTTTTGTAGTATTATTTTCTTTCTTGCTCTCCTAAACTGATCCTGTACCTTCTTATTTTCTCTCCCTCCACTCCCTACTCTGCTTACTGATCTCATCTGTTCCCATGAGTTCAATTATAGCTTTGCAAATGACTGCCAAATTCATATAATCTGCCTCTACTTCATTTCCACATCAACAATCATCTTGTGGATAACTTCATCTGGAGAGCTCATCAGCATGCCAAGATTGACATTCCCCAAACCAAAATGAACATTTTAACCTTTAAGCTCCCTCTTCATCCAGAGTCTTCATTTCTATAGTGTGGCCCATCACACAACATTGTAAAGTCAGAGGAAATCTTGATTTTAATCTTGTTTTGTTATTTCTTACATCTCAATGGTATTTCATTACATTTATACATTATAATTTGTTGAGTTATGCTTGAATCAAGAGGAATTCCCTTGCCTTACAGTTCTTTGTCACCATATGAACAATGCAATATTCACAATGCGTACTGTAACTATAAATATGCTGATATGGTTATTAATCATGAAATATACCAGGCTCTCTATGTGGGGGATAAAGCTAGAACATTTATTCAAATACCAGAAAATTGAGTCCCAAAACCAGAAAGTTAAAGCCATCACAGTAGTTACGAAGCTGGCACATGTAGTTAATGTAGTAAACACCCACATTCTCAAGCCTTCAAAACAGAACTGGCTACCTCAGGCAAAGGTCCTCCTCTCCTCACTCACTGCAACTGCTTAATGTCCATGGGGCTTGCGCCCAGCAGCTCTGTCCCCCCATAGTTCCTGTCCCTGGCTGTCCTCAGCAAGAAATTCTTAGCAGAATTTCTGGCTGGCTCAAAAACAGGAATTCATGCCACTGCTGCCATTGCTGCTGCTGCTGCTGCTTCTGCTGCTGCTGCTGCTGCTACCATGCTTTCAGGCATTGCATGCAATCAAGCTTGGCTTCTGCTTCCTCTTGTCCCACCCCTTCCTGCTATATCAGCAAGTTCAAGGGCATGGAAGATCTTCAAATCCCATGACTTTTACAATTGTCCCAAATACCTTTCATGTCCCTTACTTGGTAAAAATACATTAACAATACATTTCATTACATAGGTTAATGGGAGTTTTAGGAGTAACTGGTATGAACAGAATTTTACAAAAATATGACAAGGATAGCACACTATAAGGGCAGAAAACAATATTTTAAGGTGGGGCTTTAGTACAGGCTTCCCATCATTCCCCCAGAAAAAAATGGGGCCCCAAAATCTTGGAGTAAGGGGAGAAAGTCTCTTCTTCCATGGCTACTTGCTGCTGAAATTGGATGTGGAACTGTCCCTGTCCTAATGGGTCCCATTTGAGAGGTCATTTCTTTAGCCAGCATTTGGAATGTGTTTGATGCCAGGTCCAGGGGTGAGACATCACAGTTTCAGGCAGTGGGTGACATCCAGCTTGAGCTATCAGGGATCTACAGGAGGAGCATACCAAGCCTGTGGAAACAAATCTAGCAAACAAGGTGAATAGACAAAAATCCAAGAAAAAGCAAAGAGACAATAACCAGAAAGAAGGTAGATATAGGATCAGCCATGCTACTGGAGTCCATGGCCCACTATTGTAGCCTCACTCACGGTAGAATATATGAGTTAAGGGTATAATTTTGTAATCATCTTCTATGGAATAAACAATAGTTCCAGTGTTTTCCCTCTTATGTGTTATAATCTCCACAGTCTTTGGAACATCATCTGGCTTCTGTTTTACCCATACTTTAGCTCCCAATTTTATTCCATCAGTAGAACCAAATCTCTCAGTTCCTCTGACAGCTTTTTTAGAAGGAGGGTCAGTTTTTACAAGTGGTATTGTTTTACAAGGCATGATAATCACTTGAACTATCCATTCATTTTTATGAATTTGTATGGGCCCTTCACCTAAATTATGGAATGTCACAACAATTTCTCCTTGATCTTAGAATCTATTACTTCAGCCAATACATGTATTCCTTGAACTGCTAGTTCTGATTTTGGTAAAATCTGTCAAAAGTGAGTTTTAGGGATTCTTCTGCATATTCCAGTGGAGAATTTTTCTTATTTCCTTTCTGCCCAACCAAAAGTTCTCTAAACAATGTAAATCATAGCCCACCATTCGTGTGTCCTTGAGTATAGTGCTAGGACATCTGGCCTCAAAGTCCAATATCCAATATCTGGAATCTTATGTATGTGTTGTTTTCTAATTTGCAGATTTGGGGTCATCATTCTGGCTAGAGGTGTACTTCCTCCCAATGGTATATTATTCAAATTATGTAAAGCGATGAACAAATTATCCTTCCAGTTGATATGAATTATTGGAACTTAACTTCCTTAACTGTTCTTTCAATTACCCATTCATTCTTTTAATTAACCCAGATGCTTGTGGATAATATGGGATATAATGTATCCATTTTATGTTGTTCAGTATACAATACTTCTTCATTTCATTATCTTTGAAATGTGACCCATTGTCACTTTGAATCTGCATTGGGGTTCCATAATATAGACTTAGGAGATCTAGAGTTTTACAAGTGGTTTTCTGGGTTGCATTCTTGTAAGGATAAGAAACTAGTACACCTAAATAGGTGTCAACACAAGTACATATAATTTTTTTTTGAAGCAATTGGGGTTAACTTGCTCAAGGTTACACGGCCAGTCATTATTTATGTGTGGGTGCTCATTTTCTGAGGCCGGATTAGATCTCGGGGCATCCCAACTCCGAGGCCAGCGCTATTACTCACTGCGCCACCTAGCCACCCCTAGTACATAAAAATTTGCATCCTTTATCTTGTGGTAGTGGACCAATATAATCTATTTGCCATATTTGAGCTGGGAACTTTCCTCTTGCTACCTCTCCAGTTACACCCGAGGAACAGTTTGCTTCTTTTCCAATTGAAATATATGACATTGTTCTGCTACCTGTTTTTTTGTTTTTGTTTTTGTTTTTTTTTTTTAGCAATTGGGGTTAAGTAACTTGCTCAAGGTTACACGGCTAGTCATTATTTATGTGTGGGTGCTCATTTTCTGAGGCCGGATTTGATCTCGGGTCATTCCAACTCCGAGGCCAGCACTCTTACTCACTGCGCCACCTAGCCGCCCCTTTAGGGCAATTGGGGTTAAGTAACTTGCCCAAGGTCACACGGCTAGGTTTTTGTTTGTGTGGGTTAAGTGTCTGAGGCCGTCTCCGAACTCAGGTCCTTCTGACTCCAGGGCCAGCGCTCTACTCACTGCGCCACCTAGCCGCCCCTATGCTACCTGTTTTTAACAGTGAATGACACATGCTAATACTTCGATCTTGTGCCCATCAGGGTGTGGCCTGGATCCCTAAGTGGCCAGCCATTTGGTGCACACATTTTGCTAATACTGGATCATCTGTTGTTGTTAAAGTAGGGACAATATGTTCAGTAGCAATCTTTCCCAGTAGAACAGCATGAGCATTGTATTTATGTTCTGGTGTGGTGAGGGCTACTTGAGGATCTACATGAAAAACTGAAAAGTCAGTGACCATAGACATATTCCAGATATCTTCCCATAATTCTTTGCCCCAGATTTGTTTGCCATGAATTTCCCAATTTGATTTTTCTACATGGGCATCCGTGTAGCTAAGCCATTAGCTACTGCCCATGAGTCAGTGAATATATGACACTGTCTTCCTTTTTCTATTTTGCTGGCTTGATATACTACCATAAGTTCAGCATATTGATTACTTCCACCTATCCCAGTACTTTCCAAAGTCCTTCTAGTACATGGGCTATGGGCTACTGCTTTCGAATGTGTTTTTGGCCCAAATATTTCGCTGTCCCATTAGTAAACCATGCATGTCTCTTTTGTTCTTCAGGTAATCCATCATATTCCTCATTCAATTTTACAGAGGACTGTAACAATTGTTGCTTTGGCTCAGGGGGTGTGCCATTCCAATCAATTTCTATGTTTCCTACAAATTCATGTAGAGCAGAAACTCTGTTTTTTTTCCTGTTTTCACTCTATTTTGAATAAACTACTTCCATTTGATTATACTAGCCTCTTGGGCATATCCAATTCTGTGAAAAGCTGGGGTACTCATTACCCAGGGCATAATTGGAATTACAGGTCTTAATATCACTTCATGGCCCAGAGTCAGTCGTTCAGTCTCCACCAAAGCCCAATATGCAGCTAACAACTGCTTTTCAAAAGGTATATACTGGACTCCAGATGAAGGGAGTTTCCTATACCAAAATTCCAAGGGTCTATTTCAGCTTTGTTGTTTTTGCCATAAGCTCCAGTTTGCATAATTTTCTTGTACAGTCACTTGTAATTCCACCGGATCATTTTTCATGGACCACAAATCTAGGGCCAATTGTATGTCAGCGTTGAGTTCTTCAAAAGCTTTACTCTGCTCAAGTCCCCAATCAAATTTGTATTTCTTCTAAGTGTGTCTATATAAAGGTTTCAAAATTTGTCCCAAATGTGGAATGTGGTGCCTCCAGTATCCACACAGTCTTATGAACTTTTGGGCCTCCTTCTTGTTGGTAGGGGTGGGAAAATCCTGAATATTTTTTCGGGCTTGTGAAATAATCTTTTGTAGCCCCTTGTTTCTTTGTATACCCCCAAATTTTACCCTTTGAGCTGGTCCTTGAAGCTTTGCAGGTTTAATTTCCCACCCTTTACTTTTCATATGCTCAGTTAGAAGTGTCAAACTTCTCTTCACTTCTTTTGCATCTTTTCCCTGTATCATGATATCATCAATTTAGTGGATAAGCTGTAAACCAGGTAGCTTGAATTAATCCAACTGCTCAGCCACAATCCTGTGAAAAATAGTTGGGCTATGTCGGTACCATTGTGGCAAATGAAGGAAAGTATACTGTCTACCCTGCCAAGAGAAAGTGAACTGATACCATTGTTTAGGGTCTATTGAGATAGTGAAGAAGGCATTTGTCAAGTCAATAACTCCTTACCAAGTCCCATCATATTTATGGATCCTTTCTATTAAGGTTTTGGTGTCTGGAAGAGCAGCATACAAAGCAGGAGTTACCTTATTGATTTGTCTATAATCCATGACCATTCTCCATGTCCCATCTGATTTTCATACTGGCCAGACAGGATTATTCCATTATATGGTTGTAGGGACTAACACTCCTGCTTCAACATATTCCTTTATAGTACCGGTAATTTCATCTTGCCCATCTGGCACATGATACTGATTTAAAGTAATTACTTCAGAAGGTTCAGGTAAAGTGACTGGTTCCATTTTTATCTTTCCCAATAAAACTGTATTAATTCTTATCTTCCTTACATAGAATTGGTGACTTCCTTCAGTTAAATTCAGAGTCATTTCTCTCAATATAGCTTTTCCAATGATGTATTCAGGAATGGGTACAACAACCACAGTATATTCTTTCTTAGGTAACTGACCAATTTTCATTGTTATTTTAACTTGTCTGGCTGATATTTCAGCCCCTCCAAGACCTGTGATGGTAATGGGGTTCCATGTTTAAACTTATTAAGCTGTGAGTGGGGAAAGGAGGATATTTTGATAAGTTTAAATTTATAAATTATAGATAAGTGTGGCCTCAGTCCCAGTATCAAGCAACACACTAGTTACAAAAGTTGATCCATTCTTCCAATATATTGTTAAACCAGTATAGGGTCTGCAATCTCCTCTGTATATTTCTTTAATCGGGGCTGGGGCTTGGCCTATTTCCTATTTTCCCTGAAGGTGGGGCAAACTTAAATATAATGATTCAGGAATTCTTGCAGGAGTTGTTCCTGCTTCTCTATTCATTCTAATGTTGTGTACCTTTTCTTTTTCTTTTTTTTGGTTATGTTGTCTCATTATTATCATTCTATTGAAAGAAATTATTGATTGTTTCTATAATGTCTTGTTTGACCCATTCATTTTTAGGAATAATTGTTAATTTCCAATTACTTTTTATTCTATCTTTCCATGGCCCTTTATTGCATATAATTTTTATTGCATCATGATCTGAGAATGATGCATTTAATACTTCTGCCTTTTTGCACTGGATTGTGAGGTTTTTATGCCCTAGCACATGGTCTATTTTTGAGTACGTACCATGCAATGCTGAGAAGAAAGTAAATTCCTTTAAATCCCCATTCAGTTTTCTCAAGAGAGCTATCATATCTAGCCTCCCTAAAATTCTATTTGCCTCCTTAACTTCTTTCTTGTTTATTTTGAGGTTAGATTTATCAAGTTCAGAAAGGGGGACATAAAGGTCCCCCAATAGTATAGTTTTGCTATCTATTTGCTCCTCTAATTCCTTTAACTTCTCCTCCAGGAATTTGGATGCTATATCACTTGGTGTATATATGTTAAGTAATGATGTTGCTTCATTTTCAATGGTGACTTTTAGCAGGATATAGTTTCCTTCCTTATCTCTTTTAATTAGATCTATTTTTGCTTTTGCTTTATCTGAGATAAGGATTGCTAGCCCTGCTTTGTTTACTTTAGCTGAAGCATAATAAATTCTTCTCCAACCTTTTACCTTTACCCTCTGGTTATCCCTTTGTTCACCTGTGTTTCTTTTAGACAACATATTGTAGGATAATGGTGTTTTTTTTTTGTTTTGTTTTGTTTTTGTTTTTTATTAAACAAATGCTTTATTAACTTCTGTTTTACATCATTCATTTCCGCAAGATTTTGAGTTACAATCATTTTCCTCCTGTTAATCCCCTACCCAACCTCCCAGAATAGCAGTCCCACAAGATATCACTTCCTCCAATCTGCTCTCTCCCATACCTTCTCCCATACCCCTTTAGACTTTTCCATTAGAGGAAGTTGAATCTCCGTGTCCCAATGCCTGCACATCTTATCTCCCAATTATAAGCAAAAGAGTATATATATATATATATATATATTTGAAACATTTAATGTTAAGACCTCGACTTTCAGATCCATTTCCTTCTTCCCTTGTCACCCATTCCCTCTGGGGAGATAAGTAATTCAGTATATGTTGTACATGTCTAGCTATGCAAAACATTATCATAGTAGATATATTGTGTGAGGCTGCTTACAATTCCCTCCCACTCATCCCACCCCCCAACTGGTCCATTCCCCACATGATCCCATCACTCTTCTATAGTGGGTAATTCCAACCACCCCTGCCCCCAAGGATGCCCTCCCATCCATCTTCCATCCTCTCATCACCCTTCCCCCTATTCTGCTACAGGTTGAGATATCCCATTTAGCATGTATGTCATTCTCTCCCTGAACCAAATTCAATGAGAATGCGGTTTTGCCTTTTTGGCTTCCTATTCTTTCCCCCCTTACAACCACTTCCCCTTGCTTCTTCTACATAAGATAGTTTATCCTATAACCTACCCTGTCTCTCCCCATCTCTTCTTGCCACTTTCCTCTCTAACCTCATAATTTCATCCCTTGAGTATTCTCCCTTCCCAACAAATTCAACCTATGACCTCTATCCATATATAACTGTAACCATCTACACACACATTTACATATGTACTCATATGACCACACACCCTGCTTCCATTATTTTCATAGTGAGAAAGATATCATCAGTCACAGTTATTGCTTTTCCATATAGGAATGTAAATAGTTCAGCTTTGATAAGTTCCTTTTGATTTCTTTTCCCTGATTACCTTCTCAGGCATCTCTTCCTTCTTGTGTCCGGATGTCAAATTTTCTACTCAATTCTGGTTTTTTCCTCAGGAATGCTTGAAAGTCCTCTATTACACTGAATGACAATATTTTCCCCTGAAACAAAAAACTCAGTTTGGCTGGGTAGGTGACCCATGGGTTCATTCCCAGTTCTTTTGCCCTCTGGAATATCATATTCCATGCCCTTCCATCCCTCAGTGTAGAAGCTGCCAGGTCCTGGGCTATTCTGATTGTGTTCCCACAATATTGAAATTGTTTCTTCCTGGCTGCTTGTAGCATTTTCTCCTTGATCTGGGGATTCTGGAACCTGGCTATAATATTTCTGGGAGTTTTCTTTTTGAGATCTTTTTCAGGAGGTGATTGGTGGATTCTTGCAACCTCTATTTTGCCCTCTGGATCTAAAACATCAGGGCAATTTTCCTTGAGAATTTCTTGAAGGGTGGTTTCTGGGTTCCTTCTTTGATCATGGCTTTCAGGTAGACCAATAATTTTTAAATTGTCTCTCCTGGATCTATTTTCCAGGTCAGTGGTTTTTCCCATGAGATATTTCACATTGTCTTCTAATCTTTTGTTTGTTTGGATCTGCTTAAGAGCATCTTGATTTCTCATAAAGTCATTAGCTTCCATTTGCTCCAGCCTAACTCTGAAGGAATGAATCTCCTCAGTGAACTTTTGAGATTCTTTTTCCATCTGTCAAATTCGACTTTTTAAGGCATTCTTCTCCTCATTGCCCTTCTGGGCTTCCTTTGCCATTTGAGTTAGTCTATTTTTTTTTTAAAGCAATTGGGGTTAAGTAACTTGCTAAAGGTTACACGGCTAGTCAATTATTTATGCGTGGGTGCTCATTTTCTGAGGCCGGATCTGATCTCGGGTCATCCAAACTCCGAGGCCGGCGCTCTTACTCACTGCTCCAACTTGCCGCCCCTTTAGGGCAATTGGGGTTAAGTAACTTGCCCAAGGTTACACGGCTAGGTTTTTGTTTGTGCGGATTAGGTGTCGGAGGCCGGCTCCGAACTCAGGTCCTTCTGATTCCAGGGCCGGCGCTCTATTCTCTGCGCCACCTAGCCGCCCCGAGTTAGTCTATTTTTTAAGGTGTTGTTTTCCTCAGTCAGGCTGTTGACCCTCATTTCATACTTTTCCTGCATCCTTCTCATTTCTCTTTCCAATTTTTCCTCCACTTCTCTTATTTGATTTTTAAAGTCCTTCTTAAGGTTCTCTATGGCCTGCAACACGCTCATGTTTTCCCCTGGGGCTTTTGGAGCAGGACATCTGACCTCACAGTCCTTTTCCGGCTCTATGCCCCCAAAATAGGAGTCTAGGGTTGCATTTTTCTGTTTCCTTTGCCTTGGCATGTTGCCACTTAATTACTTGACTTTTGGGCTTGTTGCCACACTATGGCTTTAAGGCCAGCTAGAGGAATTTTCGTCCCGAAGGTGTGGGGGGCAGCTTCCATTTCTGGCAAGCAGTAAACCCACCCATGACTTCCCCCTAGAACGCAGTCCAGATCCAGGGAAGTTAAAGCAAGAGCGATTACCCCCCAAGATTGATCACTGGATCTCCCTACAATTCATTGCAAGCCAGGAGCTGGAGCTGCCTCTGAAAACTACAAAATGGAGTGTCTCCTCAGGGGCTTCTAGCCCCCAGGGGAGGAAGTTGACGCATTACCCAAATACAGGTCCCAAAGTCCATAGGACACTAACCTATTACTTTGTCCTCGGCATATCTATGTTGATAATTCTGGAGTCGCCACAGCTACTGGTGTTCTGGGGTTCCTCCAGCCGGCTGTTGGCCCTGGTGCCCTGGGGCTAAAACCTCGGCTCACAGGGACCTCAGCTCCAGCTCGGCTCGGCTTCCCCTGCTCTGCGGACTGCGCACTGCCGGGTCCCAGACAGCTGCGCTGGTCCTTCCTGCAGGGCTGCTGGGCTGTCCTCAGTGGGAGGTTAGCTTCGCTGTGTCGTTCTGTGGGTGCTGTGGCTCCAGAAGTTATTTAGAGTCCCCTTTTACATAGTTTGGGAGGAATCTGGTGGCAGAGTGGCTTGGATGAACTGTTTCTACTCCGCCATCTTGGCTCCAACCCCCCTGAGTACCTTTTCTTGATATATCTTATGCAGCTCTTCAGTTGGAATACCATCTATTTTTCTAAAATCCAGCCCTGCTCTCAATAGTGCAATAAATAGTTCCCTTCTTTTCTTCTATTTTGTCTTTGAATCCTCTGGCTGTTTAGTCTTCTCCCTTGAAGAATCTTTTCCCCATTCCTCTAAGTCACTTAATTGTGAAAACTTTTCTAACACCTCTGAAAGGGGGTACCATATTTCCCCAATTAACAGAGTCAGAATTAGGTGCTTATAAGCAGGAGGATCCATCTTCACTATAATATTTCTATGAGGAACTCCTAGGGAGGTATCATGAAATGCATTTGCATCTCCAACCATGATAGTATCTTTCATTTCCTCCTCCTTTCGTTTCTCATAAAATCTCTACCAGTACCAGGGTCTGTCTCCACCAGGCCTCATAGAGTCAGTATGATATTGCTTTCTGCATCCCACTTCAGCTAAAGGTAACAGATTAGTTTTGCTGAGGCCTCCTCGAATGTGGTAATCCCTAAAAGCATGGTGTACAAAAGGATTCTGACTGATACTTATATTTTTTTTAAGCAAATGCTTTATTAACTTCTGTTTTACATCATTCATTTCCCCCAGATTTTGAGTTACAATCATTTTCCCCCCATTATTCCCCTACCCAACCACCCAGAATATTAGTCCCACAAGATATCGCTTCCTCCAATCTGCTCTCTCCCATACCTTCTCCCATACCCCCATCGACTTTTCCATTAGAGGAAGGTGAATCTTTGTGTCCCAATGCCTGCACATCTTATCTCCCTATTACAAGCGAAACAAAGGGATACCCACAGGGTAAGGGTAAAAGGTTGGAGTAAAATTTGTTATGCCTCAGCTAAAGTAAAAAAAAAAAAAGCAGGGGTAGCAATACTTATGTCAGATAAAGCAAAAGCAAAAATAGATCTAATTAAAAGACATAAGGAAGGAAACTATATCCTATTAAAAGACACCAATGAGAATGAAGCAATATCACTACTTAATATATATGCACCAAGTCGTATAGCATCTAAATTCCTAGAGGATAAGTTAAAGGAATTAGAGGAAGAAATAGATAGCAAAACTATACTAGTGGGGGACCTTAATCTTCCCCTCTCTGAACTTGATAAATCTAACCTCAAAATAAACAAGAAAGAAGTTAAAGAGGTGAATAGATTCTCAGAGAGACAAGATATGATGCATCTCTGGAGAAAACTGAATGGGGATATAAAGGAATTTACTTTCTTCTCAGCAGTGCATGGTACATACTCAAAAATAGACCAGGTACTAGGGCATAAAAACCTCACAATCCAGTGCATAAAGGCAGAAATATTAAATGAATCATTCTCAGATCATGATGCAATAAAAATTATATGCAATAAAGGGCCATGGAAAGATAGACTAAAATTAATTGTAAATTAAACAATTTAATCCTAAAAAATTGGTGGGTCAAACAAGAAATTATAGAAACAATCAATAATTTCATTCAAGAGAATGATAATAATGAGACAACATACCAAAATTTGTGGGATGCACTAAAGGCAGTTCTCAGGGGAAGTTTTATATCCCTGAGTGCATACTTAATTAAAGCAGAGAGAAGGGAGGTCAATGGATTGGACATGCAACTGAAACAGCTAGAAAAAGAACAAATTGAAAATCCCCAATTTAGTACTAAATTAGAAATATTGAAAACCAAGGGAGAGATTAATAAAATTGAAATTAAGAAAACTATTGAGTTAATAAATAAAACTAAGAGCTGGTTTTATGAAAAAATCAACAAAATTGATAGACCCTTAGTCAATATGATAAAAAAAGGAAGAAGAACACCAAATTATGAGTATCAAAAATAAAAAGAGAGAATCTACCTCCAATGAAGGGGAAATAAAAAAATGAGGAATTACTTTTCCCAATTGTATGCACATAAATATGAAAATCTTAGTTAAATGGATGAATATTTACAAAATCACAAGTTGCCCACATTAACTGAAGAGGAAGTGAATTACCTAAATAACCCCATCTCAGAAAAAGAAATCAAACAAGGCATCAATGAACTCCTTAGGAAAAAATCTCCAAGGCCAGATGGGTTTACTAGTGAATTCTATCAAACATTCAAAGAACAATTGATTCCAATACTCTACAAACTATTTGGGAAAATTAGTGAAGAAGGAGTCCTACCAAAATCTTTCTATGACACAAATATGGTCCTGATTCCTAAATCAGGAAGAGATAAAACAGAGAAAGAAAATTATAGACCAATTTCCCTCATGAATTTAGACACAAAAAATTTAAATAAAATAGCCAAAAGACTCCAACAACTTATCACAAAAAATAATACACCCTGATCAGGTAGGATTCATTCCAGGAATACAAGGTATAATTGATCATATCAACAATAAAACTAGCAGAAACCACATGATCATCTCAATAGATGCAGAAAAGGCTTATGACAAAGTACAACATTCATTCCTATTAAAAACACTAGAAAGTATAGGAATAAATGGAGCCTTCCTTAAAATAGTTGATAGCATCTATTTAAAACCATCAGCAAGTATTATATGCAATGGGAATAAACTAGAAGCCTTTCCAATAAGATCAGGAGTGAAACAAGGGTGTCCACTATCACCCCTCTTATTCAATCTGGTACTAGAAACACTAGCAGTAGCAATTAGAGAAGAAAAAGAAATCAAAGGAATCAAATTAGGTAAAGAAGTGACCAAGCTATCACTCTTCGCAGATGATATGATGATATACTTAGAGAATCCTAGAGAATCAAGTAAAAAACTACTAGAGACAATAAATAAATTTGGCAAAGTTGCAGGATATAAAATAAACCCACATAAATCCTCAGCATTCCTGTACATCTCTAATGAAACTCAACAGCAAGAGATAGAAAGAGACATCCCATTTAAAGTCACTGTAGACATTATAAAATATTTGGGAATCTACCTGCCAAAACAAACCCAGAATCTATATGATCACAACTACAAAATCCCTGTGCACTGTGCTGCAGGCTCCCAGAGTGCTGCACTGGTTCTTCCTGCAGGGCTGCTGGGCTGCCCTCAGAGGGATGTTAGCTTCTCTGTGTTGATCTGTGGGCACTGGGGCTCCAGAAGTTGTTCAGAGTCCCCTTTTACATATTTTGGAGGTAATCTGTGGGGACAATGCCTTGGACACACTGTTTCTACTCCGCCAACTTGGCTTGCTCCAATATATTTTCTATTAAACACTTAAAGCTATTTGCAATTTGACTAACCTAGGGCCGGCTAGGTGGTGCAGTGAGTAAGAGCATCAGCCTCAGAGTTGGGATGACCAGAGGCAGAAACCGGCCTCAGGAAATGAGCACCCACACATAAATAATGACTAGCCGTGTAACCTTGTCCAAGTTACTTAACCCCAATCGCTTAAAAAAATTTTGACTAACTTAGTTTTTATATAAATTAATTTCATATCACTCCTATTCAGTCACTATACATCTTAGCCAAACTAGTATGTTTGGAGGACCCAAATGTCTATTTTTTTCTTCTGAATGACTTTTGCTTCCATGACCTTGTGTAGTGTAGCTTTCTTCAATCCCATGTCTTTTTAATCCTAGATCCCTGCAAGGCTCATTTCATGTCATCTCCCACATAAGGCTTTTGCTTATCCTCCCCGCCCCCCCACCCAACTCTGCTTTCAGATCTCCCCCTTTGCTACATCGGAACTTAACTTTGCATGTATTTTGTATCTACTTATTTGAATTACCAGCAAAGAACTGCAAAATATCTGAAATAATGGATTTTTTTTCATTTTTTTATATTCCCTGCTTATAGTATAGTGCCTGCCATATGATAGATATAGCAAATTTTTGTGCAGCTACATTGGAGAGATGAAGAAGTCACCCATAACCCTGAGTGAAGTCTGTGGATATTTATGGGTTGAAAACAAATATGGATGACTTGCTATTGTCAGAGTCAAAGCAAATACCCAGTGAACTGGAGCTTTAGTAATTCAGTATTCCTCTAAGATAAAATAAAACCTCCTCAGAACGGCTTTTAAGGTCCACCCATTCCCAATTATACTTTCTTTATTTTTTATTTTGGTCTTTTCTGTTTTGTCATACCTGGAATAATAGCTTTATTTTTTTTCATTGTGATCAGAGTACTCCCTATTTCTTTATTTTGACCTGTGTTGTTCTTATGTCTAGAATCTATAACTTGTTCATCTCTACCTTTCAGAGAATGCTTCTCTACTTTTAGGCATGCCTTTTTCCCTCCCATCTGTGAATTCAGAAAATTATAGGATTACAGTTCTTTAGTTAGAAAGAATTTCAAAGACATTCTAGTTGAAGATTTTGCAGATGAGAACACTGAGTCCCAAGGAGTTTAAGTACATTGTATAAGTCATAAACACCTCAAGTATTATCTGGCGGATATGAACCCAAATCCTCTGACCCTGTAATGAATAGGTTTTCATTATACTGTTTTTTTTTTTAATTTATCATGGTGTTTGTCACCTCTCACTGCTACTGTATCACTAAAGCATTGGGATAATGACTTATTTGAGGTAGGAAAGTAATAAATATTTCTTAAATATATGCATGCATGCATTTATGTATGTATGTATGCATGCATGCATGCTTGTATGTATGTATGCATGAACAGTTTTAATGACAGTAAAATAGCATGGAAAATCAAACAGCATACCTTTAAAAATATTCAGGAAATCTGAGTAGATGCCTAACATTAGTGTTGTGGATGCAAAAAGTACTTATAAGCCCTAAATATATTTTGAGGATTCCATATCACTTTATTAAAAAGTTATTTCAGGGTGCCCTACATGGCACAGAGAGTAAAGCAAGGAGGACCTGAGTTCAAATCCAGCCTCGGATACTTAAAACTTACTAACCATGCAACCTTGGGCAAGTCACTTAACCCCAATTGCCCTGCCCTCCTGTAATGGAAATACATATTTAAACATCTTCCCTGCCCAAGGCCCTTTGATGGGAGACTCTGAGGACCTTCCTTGATCTGAAAAATATACTTTGCCCCCTAGTAGGCTGAATGTGGTCACATATAGCTTATGGCAGAAGACTTGGTTTTCAGGAATGCCTATACCTTGATACTGTGTGATTAGGCAGTGGGTCAAGAGGGTGGTTACATTCTATGACCCAGGAGAAGCTGATGTAATCCTTGATGTGAGGCTTTGCTTTGGGGCTCATGTTGAGAAGTTTTGTGTGATTTGACCAGACTAGACTCTGGGAAGCCGTTGAGAGCCCCCTGGCTTCCTCTCTGGAATTAATGTAATGGTTGGGCAATTTGGAAGATTGCCTGCTTGATCTGTTTGTTTCTCTGTCTTATCAGCTCTGTCTGTATACTTTGAAGCTCAGAATGCTGACCTTTGCCCCTGAACTAGGTAAAAGATATATGTTTGATTGATTAAAGTAAGCTTGTTAACCACTTTTGAGTTGCTTTCCTTTAGAAAAGCAGATCTAAGAACCTGTGTTGGCAGCCAACCTGGGGATGTTGGAGTGCTTGCTGCTTCATCTCCCCCCTCCAAAAAACAAAAAAAAAATTAAAAAAGTTATTTCTCCTATATCTTACTTTAAAAAATTTTGAGTCTTTTTCACAATACATGTAACAACTTCAAAATAATATTATCTGGTACACACATAGACCTTTAAAGTTTATAAAGCACTCCAAATTGTCTATGTCTTTGCATTCAGTTAGGAGCTATTTTTAACTCTATTTTACAAATGAAGAAACCATGGCACAGACAGATTAATTGGCATACATAATTAACAGAGCTTTAAGTGTGAAAGGTAGGTGAATCTTTTCTATTTGAATCTGTCTGTTGCTCTATTTTCTATATTTGTCTGCCCTAGTGGGGAGAAAAAGAGGGAAAGAAGGGGAAGCAAGGGAAGTAGAAAGAGGGAAAAGGGGGAGGCAAGGAGAAAAGTAAGAAGAAAATGAGGGATAAACAGAAGGAGGAAAGGAGGGAGAGAGAGATTAGTAGAGGGAGGAAGGAAAGAAAGAAGGACAGGGGAAGAATGAAAAAAAGAGAAAGAAAGAGGAAGAAATGAAAGGAAGGGGGAACAAATGAGATGAGAGAATAAATAATTAACCAATGATTAAATGACAGCATATATGAGGAGCTAAGCTCGTGAGGCCTACCATCTATGAACAATGATTATAGTTTGGAATTAAACATGTGTATTCAAAAAAGCAAAATTCAAATGTGCCCCTTGCTATAATTTCCTTGACCCTCCAATCCCTTTTTTCTGTGATTGTTTACTTGTCATTCCAAAAGCTAGGTATGGATACAGATATTATATGATCAATAAGAAATTAGCATTTTTCTACTTTAGATTATCAAATTTTGGCAATAAAGAAGATTGCATGTCTTTTGCAAAAGGAAAGAAATATAGAGGAATGCAAAAACCTATAACCTAAAGAGATTTTATATTCTAAATAAATGTAAATTTAATGGAATATTTGGAATGAAAAGACACTGGAAAAGGCATACTGAACTTAATTTAAGAAATTATTGGCAGGACGCGGAGCCAAGATGGTGGAGTAGAAACAGAACTTCCAAGGTGCTCTGCCCCATACCACTTCCAAACAATGTAAAAGGGGAAGCTGAACAACTTTTGTAGGCCCAGCACCCACAGAACAACAAAGAGAAGCTAACCTCCTGCTGAGGACATCCCAGCAGCCCTGCAGGGAGCTGCCAGCGCAGCTCTTTGAGAGCGGGAAGCACAGGGCTGGTAACTGACAGCACAGCATTCTGGGAGAAGAGCACAGGCCCACATGATCCTCAGTTTTAGCCCCAGGGTGGCTGGGCCAGCAGCCAGCTGGAGGGACCCCAGAACACCAGCAGCTGTGGCAATTCCAGAATTATCAGCACAGATATGCCTAGGACAAAGTGAGAAGTTAGTGCCCTATGGACTTTGGGACCACTATTTGGGGAATGTGTCAGCTTCCTCCCCTGGGGGTGAAAAGTTGCTGAGGAAATGCAGCACAGAGGCCTTTTTGCACCCTAATTTGCCAGATGGAAAAAGAATCTCAAAAGCTCACTGAGGGGATTCCTTCCTTCATAGTTAAACTGGAGCAAATGGAAGCTAATGACTTTATGAGAAATCAAGATGCTGTTAAACAGATACAAACAAATGAAAGAATAGGAGGCAATGTGAAATATCTCATGGGAAAAACCACTGACCTGGAAATTAGATCCAGGAGAGATAATTTAAAAATTATTGGACTACCTGAAAGTAATGATCAAAGAAAGAACCTAGAAATCATCCTTAAAGAAATTCTCAAGGAAAATTGCCCTGATGTTTGAGACCCAGAGGGGGAAATAGAGGTTGAAAGAATTCACCTATCGCCTCCTGTAAAGGATCCCCCCGCAAAAAATTCCTAAGAATATTATAGCCAGGTTCCAGAACTCCCAGATCAAGGAGAAAATACTACAAGCAGCCAGGAAGAAACAATTCCAATACTGTGGAAACACAATCAGAATAGCCCAGGACCTGGCAACTTCTACACTGAGGGATGTAAGGGCATGGAATATGATATTCCAGAGGGCAAAAGATCTGGGATTGTAGCCAAGGGTCACCTATCTAGCAAAACTGAGTATCTTGTTTTAGGGGAAAATATGGTCATTCTGTGCAATGGAGGACTTTCAAACATTCTTGATGAAAAAACCAGAATTGAATAGAAAATTTGACGTTCAGACACAAGAAGCAAGAGATGCTTGAGAAGGTAATCAGGAAAAAGAAATCAAAAGGAACTCATCAAAGTTGAACTATTAACATTCCTACATGAAAAACAATAACTATGTCTGATGAAACCTTTCTCGTTATGAAAATAATTGAAGAAGTTTATATGGCCATATGAATACATATGTGAATGTGTGTATATATGTTTACAGGTATACATAGGTAGAGGGCACAGGTTGAATTTGTTGGGAAGGGATGATACTTAAGGGGTGAAGTTAAGAGGTGAGATAGGAAAGTGACAAGAGAAGATGGGGAGAGACAGGGTAGGGTAAACTATCTCATGTAGAAGAGGCAAGGGGAAGGAGTTGCAGAGGAGGGGAAGAACAGGAAGGCAAAAAGACAAAACCTTATTTTCACTGAATTTGGCTCAGGGAGAGAATCACATAACTACTAAATGGGATATCTCACCCTGCAGGAGAGTAGGAGGAAGGGGGATGAGAGGGGGGACGATGGAAGGGGGGGCATTCTAGGGGGAGGGGAGATTGGAAGTACCCACTTTTGAAGAGGGACAGGATCCAAGTAGGGAATGGACCAGGTCGGGGGTGGGATGGGTGGGAGGGAAATATAAGCAGTCTTTTTCAACATATCTACTATGGTAATGTTTTGCATAGCTATACTTGTACAAAACATACTGAATTGCTTATCTTCCCAGAGGGAGTGGGTGACAAGGGAGGAAGGTAATGGATCTGAAAATCAAAGTCTTAAAATTAATCAATTCTAATGTAAAAAAAGAAATTATTGCCATTTGCCTTGGTATATGTACTATAAAATAAGAATTTGTCTTTGCAGCTTAATAAAAAGAAGTATTAGAGATTACTAAAAAGAGATATATGCATATGTCCAATCTCTAGGCCAGAAATATGGCACTCTCTTCCTATATGATATCCAAAGAATACATTTACAGTGTTATGCGTGGGAAATTTGGTATGCAGTTCATTAATGATGGGGAAAGTCTGCCAAATAATCAAGCTTCTCATCCTGGAAAACACCATCTGTGACCAGGAAGTGTCATAGCTCTATGTTCAGAAATGTGACATTCATCTCTTGGAGAAAAGAACAACAAAGAAGCTTGAAGGTCTCCAATTTTGAAAAGAATGTGCTGATATTGACATGGTAGCTCAAACCCCATAAAATGCTATTTAAGGTTTTCCTTTCATTGGGAAGAGGGATATCAGGACAGTAATGGGAATACTTGGTCTGACCAGGGGCCAATTGTTTTAGTCAACGTACAGTTTTTTAAGTGCTCAATTAGGAAAAAAAAAAGTAAGCTGGTATATAAATATAGCACATGCTGGATCTCCTGAAAAAGTTGGAAAACTACCTTTAGCTTTCCTTGGCAATCTTCTTGGCAGGAAGAGGAATTTGACTTCTGTCATCATCCCTTAAATTGGTATCAAAAGGACAGGAAACATGTAATGAGAGATGTCAAACATGAAGTCTTGCCAGACACTACACATTTGCAGGAAACCTATATGCATAATAAAGAAAACTATAAA